>JANHFM010009292.1:13910-26151 GCA_032468115.1 Grayia smithii
AGAGATAGATAGATAGATAGATAGATAGATAGATAGATAGATAGATAGATAGATAGATAGATATAGAGATAGATAGAGATAGAGATAGAGAGATAGAGATGATAGAGATAGAGATAGATAGATATAGTGATAGAGATAGAGATAGAGATAGATAGATAGAGATATATGGTTGCATATTACAAACTACATTAAGTGGACCTAGAGATTTTCCCCAAATCACTGCTGATGTGGAATTGTTTTAATGACTCCCATAGTATATAGAACAATACGTGTTGTAAAGATGATTCAGAAGAGGTAATCATATTTCTATAATAAATCAGGTGACAAGTATCTGGAAGAACCATAGATAGCAATATCTGGAGAGTACTTCCAAGGTTGAAGGGTTACTGGATCTTTCTGGAGTTGAAGATGAATTACTCAGATGGTCTTCCTAAATGTTGATTATGCTGTTTGATCAGTTGACCTAACTATAGTTCTAACTTTTGATTCTGATGTCTGCTGGGGTTCATTCTTTGATCTGAACTTCGGGTTCCTTCTATCATTCTACTTTCTGATTCATCCTTTGATCTATTTCTATTCTCTGAACATGACTTCTGGCTTGATCTTCTGTACTTCTTCACCTCTGGTCATCTCAAACTGCTACTGGTAGTTCTACAGTGACCAGCAACTTTTCATAGCTGTAACCTTAAATTTTCTTCCAGCTGCATACCAGTTTCCTTTAACTTTAATGGGTTGACCTGCAAGAATTCTAAAATTGCACCATAAATGTTAAAGCTAGCTATAAATTCTGTTTTACACTTCAAAGACTTTTCCTAGCTTTACTTTTTTGTCTGGAATACCTTGTTTTGCCTTATTGGTGATTTGTAGAGGAATTTTGCATAGGGGTACAACAACAAGAAAGAATGTTAATGATGCCACTCTATCAATATTTGTTGATAATTAAATACACAATTATAGTAAAATGGGATTCTAATTCAATCGAACCCAATGCAACTCAACCCAATGCCAGCCAACCCAACCCAACCCAATCCAGTCGAGTCCAGTCGAGTCCAGTCCAATCCAATCCAATCCAATCCAATACAATCCAATACAATCCAATCCAATCCAATACAATACAATACAATACAATACAATACAATACAATACAATACAATACAATACAATACAATACAATACAATATAATATTATGGCTTCTACTTTTTGCCTTCACTCTTCCTCACTGTACCAGGCAATAGTGGATCTTTTAGGAAGATAGGAGACCACAGCTTACACACAGAAAAGACTCATCCTCATGAATGCCCTCAACTGTCTTGATTTCAGGGGCCTCATTTATAGGAGAAATAAGGTTTAATAATTGCTAATATTACAGAAGTAGTAATGGTATGCCAGCATTAACACTTCACTGTGGACTATCATATAAATTTTGGGTTCTATAGTTCAATTGTGGAACTATCTTGCAGGCTAGAGTCTTTTGTTAAACAGGGCAGCCTTGCATCAGGCAGGGAGGGAGAGGAAAAAAAGCTTGGCTGAAAGTATTAATACTTCCTTTTCCCAAAAAACTGGGAACAATTGTATTTTCCAAAGAGGGAAAAGTTCCTTTCCAAATTTTCAGATATAAACATGTATGCTAACATTTTTTCTAAGGAGGGGATAAAGCTATGGGAAGCAGTATTTAGGTATAATCTGGAATTAATTAATCCTAAAATTAGCATTTACTGCAACCTTAAATGCCCACCCGGAGAGGAAGTTTTGGCATATTTATTGTTTTTCCAGTTGGATATACTATTGGATGCAGATGCTTTGCAAAGATCGACATTTACAATTTTTAAGAATGCCATGTCTACCTTAAATTTGGGCATAAAAATATTGTATTATGGATCCATGCCTTGATTTATCCAGAATCCTAGAAGATCCAGATTAATGGTGTCAATCTATTTCAGATTTTATGTTGGCGAGAGATCAGTCCAGTTTTCTTCCAGGACAAATACCACATTTGGACAGAACACCAGGAGGCACTGTGGCTGCATTCATGCTCTTAATTCAAAGGCATTCCCATGTCTTACATCTGTGTTTTGTTTTTGAAATTCTCACTCTTTCTGTAGGTGTTGCTTTTGAGGGATCCCTTCAAATATTAGCCCAAAGAGTGTCAGACTTTTTTCCTAGGTAATTCTTAACTCCAAAGTTGCCAGGTGCATTCTTTCAGCCATTGCTTTATCCTCCCTTGATTTTACTTGCCCCAAGTGTTGAAGAAATGGAAAATGATGATGTCATATTGTCTCTACCAAGATTTTTTGTGGAACCTTGTTCCCCACTCCAAAGCGGCACACTCATAAATCTGACAACTAGAATGTAGGAAACTTTATTTACAGTGCAATTTAACAAGTACCAACTGGTAAGTCCTAACTTGGAGCAAAGCTATGATGGATCAACGGGATAAGATCATACAAAAAAAAAGATAGTCAAACATTTCCTTCTTTTATTATTGTTTTATGCAAATAATTATTCCCATTTCCTGAATAGCTTTGTTCCCAAAATCCAGTGTAAAAATAACTGCATTACAGTGGGCATTCTATAAGCCTGACCCATAGTTTAGACAGGAGAACTCTAATGCTCTAGAACCACATCTGGAATACTGCATAAATACTGAATAACACTCCTGGAATAGTGCATCCAGTTTTGGTCACTACATTACAAAAAAGATGTTGAGACTTTGGAAAAATTGAAAAGAAGAGCAATTAAGATGATTAAAGGTCTGGAGACTAAATTATATGAAAAACGGTTGCAGGAATTGGATATAGAGAAAAGAAGGACTAGGCACTAGGGGGTGACATGATAGCAGTATTCCAGTACTTGAGGGGCTGCCAGAAAGAGGAGGGGGTCAACTTACTTTTCAAAGCACTAGAAAGCCAAAAAACAATGGATAGAAACTAATCAAGGAGAGAAGCAACCTGGAATTAAGGTGAAACTTCCTAACAGTGAGAATAATTAACCAGTGGAACAGTTTGCCTTCAGAAGTTGTGGGTGCTTCATTACTGGAGGTTTTTTTTTAAAAAGACTGGAGAGTCAATTGTCTGAAATGTTGTAGGGTTTCCTGCTTGAGCAGGGGGTTGGACTAGAAGACCTCCAAGGTCCCTTCCAGTTCTATTCTGATTGAGTTGAAATTGAGAGGTTGCAATTCCTGTCATTTCTTACCATTGGCTAGGCCAACAAGTATTGATAGGCATTGGAGTTCAGTGTTTGGAAAGCTACCTTAAGGCTTCATCTTCATGTTCTCCAGATGGTAGCATGAATCTGCCTCAGAATGGTTTTTCTATGACATTTCGTCACGATATTTAGTTAGGCTACTGTGGACATATTTCCTTCTCTCCAGTTGCTGGGCCTGACCTTTGTTGCTTTATTAACTTGGGCTGCAGGAAAGACCAGCTTCTCTAGAGGCATCTATCCATGTAGCATTTGACTGGTGCATTTCTTTCTTGAGCTCCTTACATATAAGGGTTTGGCACTCTTTTAAAAGAATGCTTGGCCTTCATTTAAGGACTAGCACTCTCTTGCATATACTATTTCTGGTTGCATAAAAAGTCCATTCAAACCAGGATTCTGTCAGCTATGTCTTCATGGTTTTGACACCACTGAGTGAGTGTGTTATAAGTTTTCATTTGCTTTTTGCCAACAAGGATTTTTGTATGATCATAAGTATCATTTTGCCTACCATAGGCTATTTCTCAGTGCTGCGGAGCACAGATTCTCACTGCCAGCACAGCCATCCCTTTGCAACATTAGTCAAGGAGTGAGTCCACTCATTACTGATTTCTTTGTCCCACTTCACCTTTTGTCCATGTGTATAACCCATCAAGTGGGTTACTTTTAGACATGGGTTTAGCATTCTTTCAGAAGAATGCTAGATCAATGTTCCAAAATAGTCCAGCTGACAATAACAGGCATGGACCACCTCTGTGCATATAACCAATTAACAGGTGGCTACTCACCATTCTAAGCACCATTCCTACACTTGCCCAATGAAGGATGATAAATAGCTGTTTTTCTGCCAGCAGGGAAGGAAAATTAAGCCAGGGAAATCATCATTCACATTCCTTAGCGTGTCCCATATTAAAACAATAAGAAACACGATACTGACTGACCTGACTGAGACAGAATTGGGATTGGCTTTATGGGAAGTACAAAGGCTACCAACATAAATTTGCTATTTCGTGAACTAGAAGAAAACAGTGACTGGTTGAAAATGGACACCTGTCTGTGCTCTTAAGACTTCAGTAAGAAACCATACATTTTGTTAGCATTATCTGAATCTAATAAATGATTCAGGTTCCATAGAAGGGATTCTTAATATGGTTTTAGAACAGTGTTCCTCAGGCTCAAGAAAAGCAAAACAAGGGACTTGAGCCTAGATAGCACTTAAGAGGGAGTATAATGGGTGGTCTCTATAGGGAGCTGAGGTGGCACAGTGGTTAGAGTGCAGTACTGCAGGCTACTTCAGCTGACTGCTAGCTGCAGTTCAGCAGATCGAATCTCACCAGCTCAAGCCTTCCATCCTTCCAAGGTGGGTAAAATGAGGACCCAGATTGTTGGCGGCAATAAGCTAACTCTGTAAACTGCTTAGAGAGGGCTGTAAAAGCACTATGAAGCGGTATATAAGTCTAAATGCTATTGCTAAGTGCTATTGATATAAGAGGTTAAAAATCCACATGATGGCAGGCCATCATCATGATGTCACACATACGAAAGTGACAGGACTTGGATTATGATGATGCACTTGCCATTTTACAGATTTTGACCTTCTCTGAGGATATCTTAAATGCAGTTAAAGTTTACCGTGCTTGAATTCTGGTTAAGTAACATAGTTAAGAAATTAAGGTGAAAAAATGGTACTAAACTATTCATTATATACTTTATTTGTCAGTATTTGTAAAGTGCAGGAAATCAGGAGTCCAGGCAGTTCAAATGAATATACAGGTTTATTCTATGCTAAATCTCTCTAGAAGAATCTGAACCACTATTGGTCAAAGTGAGTTGGTGGTAGATAAGAATCAATGGAATTTAAGGTGGGCTGGACTTAGATCTCTTGCAGGTGCAAAGTATCTCGAGACTGATGATGCATTTGACCCCTCCCTCAGGATTAGCCTGATAATCTCCTATATCATTTTTGTTACTATTCAGGAAGTATTCAGAAAAACATTTTAAAAGCTCAGATGAATTTTAACAATATATAAAGTTTACAGTGACCTTTCTATGTTTTTCTCTGTAAGGTTAATTTGTTGAGTAGACAGTCTATCCCTTAGGATTGTAGTCATTCAAGGAATACAACAGAATTATTGATGAGTTCTTAATTTCTATATCAAATTCAAAAAATCAACTAATGGTAGAAAGCTCTATGATGCAATTTCTTCTTCAACATCTCCTATAGTGCAACAATTCACAATACATACATAAATGAAATTAAGAATGTTACTCACTTATAACTTCAGTTGTCTGAACTCTGGGTTCATTCAGTGAGAGTATGGCTTTCTGTATACAGCAAAATTTGATGTGGAATAAATATTAATAGGATGGTAGTGAAAAATTTTTATACTCTTCTTAATGTGAGCATAACAGCAGTGTTTAATGTATACAAAACAGAAGGTAGATACATTAAAATATCATGAAAAGAGAAATAAGTAGCTGACCCCAATTTTTTGGCTTAACTATTTATTCCCACTATCTGGCTGTGTGGTGATTTGAGATTATGGAAAAGATCAGATGGAACCAATTTTATGAAAGCATTAAAAAAAACATCAAAAGCACGGCTAGTACCATGATTTTGGAAAATTATCCTGTACAGTGATCAGGAAATCCAATATGCATGAGGTAATAGAGTTGTGCATGTCTAAAAAGCAATTTGGAAAAAGTGTTCAGACTTTGCACAAATGCAGGACTTCTCTGGTCTTCATTAAAGAATTTATTAGGCTTCCAGGTGAGGCTACTTTAAGAGTCACCTTAACTGTAATCATTTTCAGGCAATAAAACCCTATTAGGTAAGGGCTCACTAAGTAATCATGAGAATTGAACCATATCGTGGAAGGCACCATTTGGGGATAAAGATATTTGCAAGACTCAAATTGATTCACAGAATAGCTTATCATAGGGCTGATACCAGGGGTGAAATCTAAATTTTTTTACTAACCGTTCTGTGGGTGTGGCTTGGTGGGCATGGCAGGGGAAGGATACTGCAAAACCTTCATTCTTACCTCCCTCCAGGGGAAATTTCCATTCCCACCCCACTCCAGAGGAAGGATATTGCAAAATCTCCATTCCCACCCCACTCTGGAGGCAGCCAGAGGTGATATTTCCCAGTTCTCTGAACTGCTCAAAATTTCCACTGCCGGTTCTCCAGAACCTGTCTGAACCTGCTGGATTTCACTCCTGGCTGATACGGTGAAAAACCATGAACCATTCAAACACTCCTTATGTATAAACCATACTGTGTGTTTAGGTGTGGATACTTTCAATAAGCAATCAGTTTAAAAATAAATATTATTTGAGCAAAATACACACACACATATATATACAGGGATGCAGGTATGTTCTACATACAGTAGAATAAAATGTATTAGCCGATTGCCTTTCTGTTTTGTTTTATCCATGTATAGTCTACATCAGATTTATCTAGCTTGGTTTCTTTCATATATTTGAATCTGCAGATCCCAGAATTTCCAACCAGGTCATCTAATAGTTCTAATGTGTGCTGCAAAATGTAGGATCTGCAGCTTCAATCCATTTCCATGACATTCACTTGACTTCAATGCTGACTTCACATTGAGAGGACATTTATTTGGCTTTTGGATTGAAACATCATGGGTTTTTAGGCAAAACACATTATTTTATGATCAGCCACATAATAACCTTCACATTTCCTACATGTGATTAGAGTGACTGATAAAACAGAAAGTTCTTGCATTCTGCATTCTGTAAATAGTTTGTGGAGACTTTATGAGAAGTAGAGTATGATAGATTACTAAAATGGACTGGAATAAATTATTAAGAACTATTATTAATAATAGGTTGGACCCAGACTCTGCCTTTTACAGATTGAAAAAGATATTCATTAATTGTTTCTACCTCTTGCAGTTCCTTACCATCCCTAAAATTGGCTCTGAAGCATTGGGAAACTCTGGAACAAAGAAGAATGGAGAATCAGCGAAGTATTTTTGTCTCCTTTCACTTATTACCGTGTCCTGAACAGATTTCTGCCTAGGGAGTGTTCCCACTAGTGGGTGGAAATTCTGGATGCAGGCCCTTATTCCATGTGACTTAGAAAAGCCAAAAGTATTTAATTATTCATCTTCAAAGTCCCTTCCTGTTCTATGCACCATATATTCATATCTGAAAATGTAAGTTCTTAGTTCATTTCCAAATCCTCATCAAATGTTGACAGGCATTAACATGCACGTACTGTTCCAGAGTCCGAGCCAGACAGCTATCAGTTGTCAAAGTTTAAGAACTTGTCTACTTATATTTATGGTTTTTTTCATGTCTAGAAAGGAGTGGCATTCTTATTATTTCACTTGAAGTTCTAAGGAGTGTTTTGCTTTTCTGGGGAAAGGACAGGGCAGGGATAAAATGGAAAAAATGCTCTGTCTTTGATTTGAACGTTTGCAGAACATTGGCCAGATAGGATGGTTACTGGATGTTCTGGATTAATTTCTCAGCCCCAGCTTTCAGCACAAGTAGCTTTTGTCACACTAAACATGACAGGCTTCTAACTTTTATGGGAAATTACTTATTTTGCAAATGTAGTTGTGCAAGACATATAGATTCAGTTTTAAAACTGGATTAACAAATGACATCAATTTTTTGTAGAACAAAATAGCATGAAATTCATCTAAAAAGAAGGAAATTATAGCATATTGTTTATTATTATGCAAGACTCTGTAATTATTCTGAACTATGGTGAATACATTTAATATGATATTAAACATTATGACATGGAATGCTCTTGGTTAGTATTGGATCTAGCCGTACCTCTATTTTTTCTCTTTCTTTTTATGTTTCTTCATCCCTTAAAATTAGCTTCTTGAATTTTTACAAACTTATTGACAACTCCAGTTTGTACTTGTGATGGTGCCATTTGAGCTCCTAAGAGCTGGCTGAGGTGACCAAGCATTTATTTACCAAGGCTTCTGCAATCCCATCATAATATTGACTTACCCCTTGTATTCTAAACCATCATTACATCATGAGTCAGTTTCTACCAGCCTTTTGACCTGACTTTTGACCTGACTATAGTTCATGTCATATATGAACACTGGTTATTCTAGTAGTTGGAGCTGATGGGCTTATAGACACTGAAGTGGTGTGCAGAGCTTCAGTTCTGAATGAAAAAAAAATACTTCAGAGCACCTCCTTAAACCCATTTCTCAGGACTGTATCCAGATAGCTGCTTTAAGAAATTGCCAACAGGTGTCATGTGAGGTGATGATGATACCACCTTTCACCTGGCTTTCAAACCAGCAACATTTGATTTACAAGACAATTATAGCAATTGTATTATTGCAACGGTTAAAGGAAAAATCTTAAATATTTTTATTTTATTTAATTTATTTAGTTATGTATTTCATCAGTCATGTATTTGATAACAGATACAAGTGTAAACATAGTTATGAATACATGAAATGGGTACGAATAAAAGGAAAAATTAGGACAGGGACAGTAGGCACGCTGGTGCGCTTAAGCACGACCATTAAAGACCTCTTAGGAATAGGGTGAGGCCTACAATAGACAGTCTAAGGTTAAAGTTTTGGGGGTTTGGGGAAGAAACCACTCAGTCAGGTAGATCTGACCTGGGGCGATGGCGCAGGGGGCAGCAGAGGTTTGCCATCATGGCCATAGGCTGCTAAGTGTTAAAATATCTGTGTTTACTTTAAACTATACTGGAGTAAATGAATATCAAGGGATATTTTGATCTTCCTGAATGCCATTAGTCCAAGTAATAAATTATGGTCTACGGTCATTAGTTATAATCTCATTTTTTGGACTTTAGGAATTCATATGGCTGTTTAATAACTTTTAGAGTATAATCCTGACAGAATTAGCGATGTGGAAGGTCCTGGTTTATTGCATTGAGTTATGAGCTTTATTTTTCTAGGATTAGACACCGATTCTTTTGTATTGGCTGGATGTAAGCAGAAATGTTCTGTCTCAGAACAATCCTTGGCAGCCATATTCTTTTATTTTAACATCCATTTCACTTTAAACTAAAAATTATTATACAAAGGCTATCCTTCATGTGTCAAATTGAGCTCCAATCGACTCAATTAGAAACACAGATTTTTTCCCCTTAGTATTTTCAATGTAATAGACATTGAATTTGGAGTCATCTTAGCAAATTTCACAGAGCACTGATTGTTGCCTGGACCATCACAGACAACAACGGAACAAGGCACCAGCCTAGTATGATAAAAAATGTGCTTCGCCTTTGGCTCAATCATAAGAATAAATTTCAAGTTTGATCAATGGAACCAAAAGCTAGTTGCTCTCCTTAGTCCTGGAAAAACAAGCCAACCAAAGATTAGCTATAAAAACGTTTACAGTCCACTGCCCTCACAAACCTTTGACCAATTTCTTAGTAGAATAAAAACCTTAGGAAGATAAATGTGGTTGAGAGGTGGGAAGAGATGAATCCATGTCTCAAAAGCCAAGTTGCCTTAATTCTGAGAATGTAGACTCACATGTTTGCAATCCACACCTCCATTTTCATGAGCTATCTCATTTTTAATACATAAACCTGCAATGCAACCCTATGCTACTTATCGAGGTGCTTTTTTTCCAAGCTCACTAACCATTTCTTTTCTTTTTCCTGATCCCTGGATCAAGCTACTAAGAAAGAGGTTTGGTGCTAAACCACAAAACATTTTGTGTGTAAGGAGCAGGAAGAATTCTAAGAGAGAATTCATATTTAACCAATATTTAAACCAACCATGTACATGTGTTTGAAGAGGACCAAAGCAATTTTTCTGGAAGAAAGGGGTATTTTGGCTCAGACCTAGAAGGCCAAGGGAACTGACCTTTCTGTAACAACACAGGGAAACCAGCTGTGCCATGATAGGAATTTTCTCCATGGATTAATTTTTCTCAAAGTAGCTGAAGGGTCATTGCACTTCATCTGCTTCTGCAATGTGTTCCAGAGTATGCCCTTTAATAAGGACTCAATGTGTATATTACTCACTCTTGACAAACACCCATTCAGTGGCATTTGTACACTAGTAAAAAAGAGCATGGGAACAATGATCCACCAACAAAAGAACAGGACTGTAATAAACAGGGTCCTTGAGATGGTCCGTATTTTCCACAGCAAAGTGGCAAAATATATACCATATGTCACACTGTTCTCATTTATGCTGACTTCATTATCTAATCCGAGGATTAGAACTGGTGACAGTGCAAAAAAAACCCCTCTATCCATAAGGTCATAGAAGTCTTTATGTTAGGCATATGCAAAACGTTGGTACTCACTTTTATAAATCTGATACGTGACCACATTTCACATTTATCTATAGAAGGGCATGTAAGTTTTTTTTTTTTAAAAAAAAAGCTCGTTTGTGTTATTGCGCATCTTCCCAATCCACTGAAAAGTAAAATGTTGCTGAAATGTTATTTTAATAAAGGCACCCCTGTGCATCTTATCTTTATACATGGTTGGTGAAAATGGCTTAATATTCCAAGTTTCATTTTTTAAAAGCACCACTTTGCTTGCTCTTATGCAATACCAATTATTGCTTTTCTCAGGCCTTTGAGAGAAAGGGCAGTGGGGATAATACTACATATAACAGTGGCATCTAAGGTATCACTCATTTTTTGAAATGATTAGATGACTCAATAATTTTCACTCAAGCCAGTAACCTTGACTTGAACATTCATCAGTTAAAATATCATGCCAATAGCTATTTAAGTATTTATGTATTTTTTTTTAAAAAGCCCTCTTTTATCAGTGACTGAGTTCAATTGAGAACAAAATTGCATGACATAGGATATGGAGAAGCTTCAAAAGAATATTCTAATGAATATTTTAATCCAGGCCTCTCAAAGTTTCAAAAAGGTTCTGGGTCATTATATTCCCTATTATTTCTCTGTTCATTTTAATTCCTCGTAAAATCCCAACAGCTAACTATTGTTCATCCATGTCTTCTTATCTAGAAGTCAATTCAACTGAATTCAATGGTACTTCTGTATAGACAAGATGGTACAATTAGCTCTCTTTTAAAGTTCTCACCAATTTGCTATTACACATTGAACCCTAACTATTAAGAATAAGTTGAAGTTACTCTGATTTTCAGGAGTTCATTGGGCAGCGCTGAAGCAACTTTGCAACACTTTTCTGGCCATACTTGAAAAATGTTCATTTCCTCCTTACGTTGCTCTTTTCTTGCACTCATATTCTCAATTTGTATTTATTTTATTTGTTTGTTAAATTTATTTGATGCCTATCTCACTGTGGGGCTATTCTAGGTGGCTTACAATAATAAAAAGGAAGAAATGAAAAGTGTGCAAACAGAAGTAAAATAATAGAACAAAAAAATAGACAATGAAAAAGAACATGAGAATGCATCAATATGATAACAAAAAGATGAATGGATGCAAAGTGCAAGGGGAGGGGAGGAGGTGGATTATGCCATCAATCCCGCCTCTGATATTTGTCTCTGATACTTCAATTTGGATAGTCAGGGATGCTCCGTGTGTTGCTCACTTTATTTCAGGTTAAAGAAATCTTCAGATTTGATTGGCTGTCTAACACAGTGAATGCATTGTTATTTGCTCAGGAAAAAGAATGAAGCAATAGCCAGAAGGATGGAAATGATACAAAAGCAACTTACTTGGGGGAAATAAGAGCTGAGGTGGTGCAGTGGTTACAGTGCAGTATTGCAGGCTACTTCAGCTGACTGCTAGCTGCAGTTCAGCATATCAGTCTCACTGGCTGAAGGTTGACTCAGCCTTCCATCCTTCCGAGGTGGCTAAAATGAGGACCCAGATTGTTGGGCGCAATATGCTAACTCTGTAAACCGCTTAGAGAGGGTTGTAAAAGCACTATGAAGAGACTTCCGGTTTGATTTCCGGTACCGGTGACAGCCCTTTTTAAGGCTGCCGGCACCGCTGCTTGTAATGTCGGGGGGGTGGCGTCCAGCGGCCGCCCCCACCGGCAAGATGCTGACCCATCGGGAGAAGATGGGACAGCGAGCGTCCCAGCCGTGG
>JANHFM010009292.1:26251-37391 GCA_032468115.1 Grayia smithii
CTCCAGAGGTTGATAGAGGATAGGAAGGCCTGGAGGAATGTTGTCCATGGGGTCGCGATGGGTCAGACACAACTTTGCAACTAACAACAACAGCAACTTTGAAGGTAGTAGTTTGCTATCAATTTTAAGCTATAATAAAAAAAAAAGACCATGCAACTTTTAACAAAATAGTATAGCACTTTTTTTAAGTATGAAAGAATTTCAGAAGCAGGAGGGTGATTTTAAACAGTAACTGAGTTTAAACATCCTTGGAATAAACATGTGTCTATAATCCATCAGAAATTAAGAAATAAATAAAAAATAACATATAAATAAATTAAAAAGAAAACAAAAACCAAAATTCAAAGGGCAAATTTGATGGACCACTGGGTCTTTTTCTTTCATCTGTGTTCTATGTTTCTATGTCAAAAGTCTAAACTGGATTTTTCCTTTTAACTGACATTTACTTTTTTGCTCCTCTATGTTCAATATTCAAAATTCAAGTTTGGCCAGTCATTTGAAATTTCATAATTCAAGTTCAGGTGTTCATCAATTCTTTGAAGATAACCCTGGACTTCATCTGCAGCACAATGGAGATATCAATGAAAGGGCAAAGGCTGAATTTGGGTGAAGTTGTTTTAACAGAAACAATGGGAGTGCACAAGGTCCTTGTAGTAGCATTGACTTTAACCAACTCCAGGATTAAAAGAGCATTCAAAAACAAGCGAGTTGACAGGATCAAGTATGCATTACATGCAAATGTTTGAATATCTTTTTTTTAAAAGCAAAACTCTGAAATTCTTCCTTCTTTCTCCACACAATCATGTAGACTTCTTGGCTATAGTTTGCTCTCTTCTAGGGTAACCTGGATATCTGGAATTCCTTGGGGCTTTCCTAAGTAAGTATTAATTTTACATTTAGTCCCAAAAGAAAAGACGCTGTCTGTCCAGTGTCATTCTAAAGCTATTGTCCATTGATGGTTGTCCACCTGGTGGTGCTATTTCCTGTCCCTATGGATTTTGTAGCTGCACATATTCCCTTAGATTCCTTTAGAGGAATCTTGTGGAGATTGTTGGGGAAGGAAAGGATTGGTGACTTGGACAAACCTATCAAGAGTATAAACTCTTTGGATTAATGCTATAACAAATAGATGCAGCTATCAAAATAGTTTCAGTGTGATTGATTTAAGTGGATTGGCTGTGGCTGGGAGACTTTGATGAACAGAATCAGAAACTCATTGCATGCTGTAACATTTTAGGCAAATAATCAAGTATGTAAGAAATGGGAATAAATTCAGAATTTTGGCCTCTATGCTTTTTTCCAAAAGGCAACTGGACTTGGGTTTTTTTCCCCCTTTTCCTTTGAAAACATTTTGCTTCTCATCTAAGAAGCTTTTTCAGTTCAAATTCTTTGCTTCTTGGATTAAGAGTGAAACGTTTTCAAAGAAAAAGAAAGTCCACCTTTGGGACAATCGTGACCTGGATGATTGAGAATCTCCATTGACATTGAAACAAGTGCAACAATGTGTTTTAATTTCTCAATTTTCCTTATTTGGGGATCTCTGTTGGAGACATTGATAGCTGTCCCATAAAACTTATAGTCCAACTCTATTAAGAGAAAGAAGCCCACAGAGCTCAATAGGAATAACCCTTAAGTAAGAATAGGATTACACGTACCATTTAAGCATCCTTGGTATTACATTTAGGAATTGATCATACATAAAAGCAAGTAATGCTTTTGTGCTTACTGAAGACAATGCTATAATGAATTGGCTGGTTGGACAATTTAAATAATGAATAATGTATAAATAGATCATTTATAATTTTAGATATGAAAACAATTGTTCAGTTTCAGTCAACAGATATTTCTACAAGCCTTCTGTAAATTCTGAGCTGTTGCTGTAATTGTACTTGCTTCTAGATGACAACGTGTTCATGTCCGTATAGACATTCTGGCAACATACAGAAATAGTTTGCCACTGTCTTATTCCAGGATATGGTGGGTTTTTTTAAAATTTCCCACTTTGGAAGTGACAACTATATCTTGTGGTTAAACTCTGAAATGTCTTTGTGCTTTACAAACCAAGTACTAAGTACTAAGTGTGATCCTGATTAGCCCTTTTGAAAGGTTGGCTAACATCTAATTGCAAATTCAGTTTGAATTGTATTGCCTTTTTTTTTTAAAATGGATTTAAAAGAAAGTTTTAACCGGCGAGATAAAATATCCCCTTTTTAAAGTTACACGTGCAGTGAAATGATTCCAACCCAAGTCTGAATTAGCCACTTTGTGTGTGCCAAAACAGCAGCAAGTTACTTGCGTTGTTATATCATAAATCCACCACAGAACCTCATTCTGACCTTACGGTTTCTGACCTGAAAAATTCTGACCTCATGATTCAGCAGGAGAGGGAAATGGATTGCTGCAGCACAGCAACTGAAATTGCTGCAGGATATATTGCTGCACCCTAGAATTCCTTGTCTTGGATATAGGATTAAAGGGCAGTTCCACATAACATATATCTCCCAGGTGGTGGCTTCTTGATATTTCCCCCTGGGGCAGCTGTGTCATAGAACAAGTTATTAACATGTGCACTGCTCATGTTATGACATAGACTGTCTCCTCCTGCTTGATTAGTATTAATAGCTTGTGTTTCTATGGACCTTTGAAATAAAGCTTATAGGAGAACTCACATTGTCCACATAGTACACAATCTGCTTACAACATGGTATAGTTGTCCAGTGGTACCTTCTACATGGTAGCCCAAAGATTCATAAGACTTGGAATTATACTGTACTTTTCTGAGATTTGGGGAAGAGTTACTACTATCCACTAGAGAAATGGTACATTTGTGGTTGCCTTGGTCCATTTGTAATACAGTAGTCCATTTGTGGGGGTTGTAGACAGTTTGGTCTAGTGCAAGGGTCTCCAACTTTGAGCGCTTTAAGACTTGTGGACTTCAACTCCCAGTTGAAGGGGAATGGGGAATTCTGGGAGTTGAAGTCCACAAGTCTTAAAGTGCCCAAAGTTGGAGACCCCTGGTCTAGTGGTTAAGGCACCAGGTTAGAAATCAGGTGACTGTGAGTTTTAGTCCTGCCCTAGGCATGAAAACCAGCTGGCTGGTTTTGGGCCAATCACTATCTATCAGCCCAATTCAAAATACAGAGTTCTTGTTGTGGGAAAAATAGGAGGAGGAAGGAGTATTAAACATGTTTGCCACCTTGAGTTGTTTATAAAATTAACAAAGGGGGGGGCTATAAATAAACAAATTAAAATCTGAATCCTAGAAATAGTAGAAACAGGTCCATGCTGTTTTTTATAATTTTTTTTTTAGTTCTGCCTTGTTTTATTCCTAGACAATAAGAGATAATAAATGGTCTGGCATCACCTAGTTGGTTTTATGCCAAACCAGTACTAGAACTCACAGCTTTTAATTCAACTACTTTAACCGCCAGACCCAAATAATTATCATTCATGGATACTGTTGGTCAAATGACAATTTATGCCAATATTAAGCATAAGCCAACAAATTTTCTGAAGCTGGTTCTTTCAAAATCTATTGAGCCTAAGCTTTACAGGATTTCTAACCAGCATGAAATTTGTGAAACTAGAAAAAAGAAAAAATGATAACGATAACAAAAATTGCGCTACTTCAATGTACTCCTTCTAGAATGAACAGAGTAGGAAATCAAAATAATCTGTTGGTCAACCAAATGTTAATTCCAAATATTACCAATGAGATTAAAAGATGCTTTCTCAAGAGCACATAGAGCAGGCAAGAAAAATGTCAGCGAGAACACTTAATTTGCAAGCTTTAATCAAGTAGTTATCAAGTTGGGGACTCGGATTCTCTAGCTGCACCACCATATCATCTTGAAGCCAGCACTGGTTAAGAATATTTATATATGAAATGGTTATATTTAAATGAGCTAATTGGTATAAATGGTATTTTAGTGTTTCCTGATGAGTAGAAATTGTGTACAGATAAGCCATTCAAGTGGAGTAATATATTGTTAAATCATCATGTTATGTTATATTATTAATCATCATACAAGAATAGTAAATGAAATAACAAAAGTATAATTTCAGGAATCTATCTACATTTACAAAGATTGATTTTTGAAAGCTAAAGTAATATTAGTCCTTAATTCAAGTAAGCAACATTTAACACATAGCATATTTTTGCTGATGGTAGCATATACATATGCTGAACGATTATATTTACCAAGTCTTTCTTTTTTCTTTTACAATCATGTAAATTTGCTCTAGGGAACTAGGAGATCTTTCTCCTTTCTCAAGAATAGCAGGTGAAATAAAAAACCAAACCCAAACTTGAGTTGGTTTTAAAAAAGCAAACAACCAATTCAACTTTTAGTTTCCTATATTATTATTTAATCTTCCCCATATATTTATTTATTATTATTTTATTTTATTTTATTTTATTTTATTTTATTTTATTTTATTTTATTTTATTTTGTTTTGTTTTGTTTTGTTTTATTTTATTTTATTTTATTTTATTTTATTTTATTTTATTTTATTTATATGCCGCCCTTGTCCCGGAGGACGGCGGCTCACAATATAAAACAGACAAAAAACAATTAAATAAAACCATTTGTATAAATACAATATAAATATGACTATAAAACGATAAAATTTAAAATTTAAAAAGAGTTAAAATACAATAAAAATCCTGTCCCATCAGCCGATCTTGTTAAAAAGCCAAGTCTTCAGATCCGGGCCGACACCGTTGCCGCTGCCGAAGACTGCCGCCCAACTAGTGCCGCGCCGGAGAGATAAAACAAACACTGCGGGCGAGAGAGGCCTGGCCATGGTGGCCCAGGCCCGAGACCGCCCCTCTTGCGGCAATTTAATCCTCCGGTCGCCTCCAACCCAGGTCGGCTCGTCCGGAACTCAAAAGAGCTCATAACAGACCTGGGGGGTTCCCAATGCCAGTGCTGGGGCCAAGGATGACAAAAGACCCCCCCTAGCACCCTGAATCATTGCCAAAAGCAGCCCCATTCAAGGGAGAGCCACCATTGCTGCGCATGCACAGAAGAACATATTTGGCATATTTGGTTTTATATGCCGCCTTTGTCCCGAAGGACTTGGGGCAGCTCACAACCAGTTGAAACAATACATAGATAAAATTAAATTTAAATTAATATTAAAAACATTATTAAAACCCACAAAATTTAAAAGAAAACCCGATCACATCAGTTGATCTGATATATGGCAATAGGAGCTTCTATTGGATCAAAGGATCATCTGTGAAATGAAGAAACTTTTCTTAATTATAAAGACAATTTAGGATCCTAGCTGGATGCTTCATTTGTATGAAGAAGATATTTTTATTCTCTTACATGGGGAAAAGATGAAAAAGATTTTCTGTGTCACATGCTAGAGCAGTGGTTCTCAACCTTCCTAATGCCGCGACCCTTTAATGCAGTTCTTCATGTTGTGGTGACCCCCAACCATAAAATTATTTTCATTGCTACTTCATAACTGTAATTTTGCTACTATTATGGATCATAATGTAAACATCTGAAAGGCAGGTGTTTCCTCGACCTTTCTCACAAGTGCAATGGCCCACATCTTATGAAAATCAGAGTCTACAGCACCTACTTGGGAATAGGACCTATTAGACTCGCCTGGAGACAGATAGAGGAGCGGTGTTTCGGTTCCAAAGACCATCAGAAATATGTGTTTTCCGATGGTCTTAGGCGACCCCTGTGAAAGTTCAACCCACAAAGGGGTCCCGACCCACAGGTTGAGAACCACTGCTTTAGAGCAACTTCAGAGAGAAGGAGTAGACAATAGAAATGCTTCCAATACTCTAGCAAAAAAGTCTGCAGATAAATAAACTTCCCACTATTTTTTCTTGGTTAGCAGGTTTGGTGGGAAGAAAGACAACAAATTTCTCCTTGTTGGATAGAGTGCTTTCTGCTTCTGAGCACTAGTTTTCTGATGTCCCAAGATAATTCTACTAGCTGGTTGGTAAGCCATAAAAAGGTGTCTCCATTGCTTGCACAAATGTACAGGGATTGTAGTTTACTTTCAATAATCTATGTTTATTTGAAGAAGGACAAAGGCAGGATGGAAGATGAAACATGGGAGTCTCAAAATAAGGGAGCTATAAACAGGGGTTGGAATAATTTGTTGTCTTGCTGTTACACAACTATGTTAGAATAACAGAAGTTTAGATTAATGCATGTAAACATTAACCTGGCATTCATTCATTCCTTGTTAAGAGACTTAAACCTGTCTTAATCATGCATAATTTAAAACTAAGGTCAGCTTTAAGTCCATATTTAGAATTCTGAGTCATGAGTTGTGCTCTCAATTGTTTTGTTATGACCTGCATAGAAGTATAGCATTTTATTAGTAAAAGAAAGCAAAGTTAAAGCCACTGGATGGCCACAATGAAGATAAAAATTGAAAACTGGAATAAAACCAAAATGATATTAGCCTTGTAACCTCCATAAATTCTACAGTTAGAGAATATGATGACATGTATTTTGATATGTTTATTATATCACTCAGTACCACTCAGCATTCTGCATAAATAGAACTGAAATTATGTTTAACATTAAAAAAACTGTAGAATATTGGAACTGCAAATTATTTAAAAGTATCTTGAGCTGACCTGATTTAATAGGAGAATTTGATCAGTAAAGGAGAATATTTGTAGCTCATGGCTGAAATGAGTTTCATTATTTAGTTTGCACAATGAAATGTTTACAAGAAAACAACCAGGTTCAGAGAGCACCAAGGACTCCTCAATCTGATGAGTTTTTTTAATTGAATCAAATCATTCCTTACAAGACTTGCACAGCCATAGGATGAAACCTCTGTGATGAAATTCTTGAAAGTTTTGAAACAAAGCTTGAGTCACTTCAGTGAATGCTATTTGGGGAGTATTTTCGCAGTCAATATAACATATGTGACGTTTGTATTCTGAGTAAATGTTGGCAGTGAATGTTTGATTTATTGTAAAGCTTGTACTATGAACAATTGAGGATCTGGGGAAAAAAAGCAAAATTTAGGAGATAAGTCCTACATATGGATATTTAAACAAAGTTTTCAGTTAACCCATGCTCTGACACTCCCCTCTGTATGTATATATGTATGCCTGCATGTATTCATCATTTTTGCATGATTTTGCTCATGTATGCATCATCATCACTCCCAATTACTTTCAATCCTTTCCTTTTTACCTTTCATGTTTTACTATGTGTCATAATAACAATTTTAAATTTCTCTCCTTATCAAAAATTCAGATCAGCAAAAAACTGAATTAAATTATTTTATATCTGGTATTCTGGGCATCCTTTTACAATATAAACTGTTGCATTTTCAATTTGTTATTAAATAAGTAATAAAAACTTTAATATAATATTTATTGTTGTTATATTTATTTGTGAAATTACTGGTTTGTAGTTGATATAGAATAGAAGAGTAATCCAAAATTATTATTGAACGGTTTAAATACTGTTATTTAGATTTTGTGGTATTGCATGCAGTAACATAGCATTTTAAAAAATAGAACCAAACATTAAGTATTATGGTATAGTAGCAAACAAAATTGTAGAATAAAGTGATCAGACACTCTGGTTGTTTGGGTGATCAGATTCAAATTTCTGAAATACCAAATAGAAACATCCAATGTTAATATGTCTTATGAAAGTCTTTTAATCATACCATCAGGATTTCACAATGTATTACTGTAATATTAACTGGTTTGTACAGTTAATTATAAAATATTTATATGCTTTACATTTCTGTTCTTATTTGGCATATCAAACAATATCAGTAATTAATCAAGTTACATTATATGTACTGACATAAAAACACAAGAAAAGCCTTGGGCCAAGTAAAAGGAATATATGTAAGGGTCCTCCTCTTCCTTCTCCTTACTTTCTTAATATTTATATTTATAATGGACCATGGTGGCACAGTGGTTAGAATGCAGCATTGCAGGCTACTTCTGCTGACTACCGGCTGTCTGCAATTTGGCAGTTCAAATCTCACCAGGGTTTGACTCAGCCTTCCATCCTTCCGAGGTCGGTAAAATGAAGACCCAGATTGTTGGGGACAATATGCTGACTGTATAAAACTGCTTAGAGAGGGCTGTAAAGCACTGTCAAGTGGTATATAAGTCTAAGTGCTATTGCTATTTAGACAAAATGTTTTTCTAACCATAGTATTTGATGACAATTGGCTTCTGTTTATTTTTCTCATGAAGTTGCATTCTCATGCAGCTGCATATAAAGTTTTTTAGTAAATTAAAAATAATGTCATCATTTCTTGTTTACTGTTTTTTCTCTGTCCCTGTTAAATAGGTGTTTGAGGCTATCTGGGATGGGTTCCATCAAAGTTTTCAGCAACTGTAAAAACCATTTCTGAATTAGTATGATGGAACTCTAATTGTAACATTTCATACAATGCCTTTCTATATCACCTGCATACACTTTTAAACAACAAGAGGACACAATTAAATATTTGTGCAATAATTTGTGGAATTATTGTGAAAAAGTGTCCATTCTTGATTACTGCAGCACTCTGATGATATATAGCTACTGTTGATAGTTTAAAACAAAAGAGGTCAAAATAACAGTTTACCCCTACTAATTATCAGCTATTTAGTTCTGGGCTCATTTTAAATTGGCTATAATAGAACAGAATAACATTTTGGTTAAAGTGTTCTTATAATTGCCTGGGCAAAATTTCAAGGAAAAAGCAACTGGCAGGCCCTTTATTGTCAAATACATATGAATATTAGCAAAAATTTACAGCTTGTAGATGCACAAAACATGTGAAAGAAACTACATCTTATTACATTTCTAAATCACCCTTAAACAATTGATTTTCCTTTAGGTTGCCTTTGATAATTTCCACATTATTATGCACATTCATTGCAAAATAGCAGTCAAATATATTATGATTTGTACAACTGCAATGTTTAAGTCTCTTAATTCAAGGTCTCTTGTGTTGCATCAATTTAGCATTGTATGCACTATTCCTAATGTCATTATAATAATTAAACAAGGTTGAAATGCCATGATGTTATTAACAGGTGTTGGCCCTTTCAGTTGTGTCTTGTAATTCAGTTAATCGTGCTACATCTGTGGTATATGAAGTGTTCACACTTGGCAAACTTTACATACTTATATACTAATATAAATTTACAGTTAAGGAAAATGGGAAGGATATTTGCTTATGAGATGAGCTTGTTTCTGTTTTTCCTAGTGCAAAATAATAATAATAATTGGTTCAAAAGAGATATTCAAACTGCTCACGACCAAATGAAAGATTTAACAGTCTGGATAAAGCTTTATGCCTGAAGGATCTGGAAGACTGACTGTGTTAGCCTCCAGGCAGCTTAAGGACAACAAAGCAGTTCTAATCATTTTTGTACAGCATCTTGAAGGTCAACATCCATCCATCAGCTAACAAAAAGGTTGAATATAAAACCAGTTGAATGTATGTAGGGGCTATATGACTTTCAAAACAAATTCAAAATTATAGTTGATGGTAGTTTGTGAAGAATTATAGGCAATTGTTATTATTTGAAACAAATTAGCCTTAGAAACTGGATGATTAATAGCAGAAACAGGAAGGAAGGAAGGAAGGAAGGAAGGAAGGAAGGAAGGAAGGAAGGAAGGAAGGAAGGAAGGAAGGATGGGGGAACTGAAGACTTTAGAGGATTCATCTCTAATTCAGTCAACATGGGAAATAAATATTCTCTATCAGTGCTAATGTTGTATTTGAATATCAATTTTAAAATATCTCTGGAATTGGTAATGAAATAATTGATTATTTGAACTAGAAAAATATTTCAGATTGGAGGAAGAAAATAGAAGACAATGAAGAAAAAATGCTGAAACCCAATGATTTAATATGCTTCACTCTATCTACATTTTTTAATCATTTTTTAAAAATGAGTACCTTCCAATTCTCTGAAATCTGTGGGAAAGCTTATTTTTTATCTTTTTTTTAAAGGAGTACCCCGCAATTCTCTGAAATCTGTGGGAAAGCTTTGCTGCAACTTACTTCTGTATGGTTTTGAAATGAGCTGTCATTTGCCAACTCTATTTGTGTTTTGTTTTCTTGCACAATTGAAAGTCTATTTCACTGATCTATTTAAACTGATCCAAGCAGATTATGAATGCCAATTCTAGTGGCTACCTGGTGCCCACTTTAATTTTCACATTTTGTGAATCCTTCACTCACTTCATCTCAGTAAGATTGTGGTTTGGATCTCAGGCTATTATTTATTGGCTACCCAGTAATCTAGGCTGAAATATATTCCTGTTATTTTGTTGTAAGAACTGCAAGCAGAGACTTCACCCTCTGAAATTTCCTTTTAATCTACACAAATCTTACTTTCTTTACGTTTATTACAATCTCAATAGCTTACCTTGCCTAAGCAACCCTAAATAACTCTCAACCTGCCTAATATCCCAAGTTAGTTTTATGTTATGTTAAATTACATTATATTACTTTTGGCATTTGTACTTTGCAGGGATTGATTTTGTGCAATCTGCTTTGGATTTTATTTCTTTTTCTTTAATTAGACTCAATAAATTTTATTTCAGTTAATGGATGACAAAGGATATAGATAGCAGCTGCCTAAGGTCACCCACTGCTATTGGTCACTCACTGCTATGCTCAGGGATGAATTTCCCCCGATATCTGAATGGTCCACACAATTGTTCTTTAGAAGAGCCTAGACCTCTTTACCCAGACCTTTGATAAGAAAGAGTGAAATCCCATATTTGATTTTATCTGGCTGTTGCTGTTGCCATATTTTAACTTTTATTGGTTTACTATAATTTCTGGTATTTAATTATTGTAAGCCATTCAGAGCCATTATGAGCCAGGCAGCATGCAAGTTTAGATGTTGTTGTTGATGTTGATGAAACAGTGAGATCATAAATTAATGCTTATGGAAGAATATGGACTGAATACAAAAGTGATGAGCACAGAGGTAAGTTCAGATGGCTTAGTCCTGTGGAGAGAATAAAGAATTAAAAGATAAGCCAATGTGTGTAGAAGGAATAACGGGTTGAAAATTGTAGGATTATTATTTTATTATTATTTATTGTATTTATATGCCGCCCTTCTCCCGAGGGACTCAGGGCGGCTCACAATATAAAACAAACAG
>JANHFM010009301.1:29595-40673 GCA_032468115.1 Grayia smithii
GGCAGAAAACTGGTTGTTAAATTATTTGAATCCCACCACTTTCTAGTTCCCCATATTGAGGGAAGTGGGCCTAGTGCAGGGGTGTCAAACCTGCTGTGTCACGTTGCCATCATGTGACGTATTGCAGCATTTTCCCCCTTTGTGGAGCTGGGGTGGCGTAGCCTGCGCGTGACACATCCAGACTGAGGGCCCCCAGTTTAACACCCCTGGTAGTGCCTAGGGAGATTGTTTGTTCACTTAAATTCCCCCCTCTCTTTTTTCTTAGCTGAATGTTGACTGAAATGCAGGATCACATACCAAACTAAATTGGTTTTTAAATATAGTATTCATATACACACGGAGTTCTGCTCATGCATGCTAAATTCGAGAATGAAGAGATTTTAGGGCTGTGACTTAACAGTCATGCTGAGTATTAACATCATCCACAAACCAGGTCATTATGACCTCTTTTCAACAAAACAGGGCTGTCCAAATCTGGCTGCAATGCAGCAAACATTCTCATGGGTATCTATTTCTCCATCAGGTTTTTCACAGAATTCTTTGCTAAAGAAACAAAGTTGTCTCCCTGCCTTTTAGAACCCAGTCCCAGCACAGATCATTTCCCCCGCTGTTAACTGATAGCATCTTCTAGAGACTTCCAACCATCAGTGTGCCAAAAGAACATGAATGAGGAACAGGCTTTAGATCACGTCAACAATGGCCAGGTGATACAGTGAAGATGCTCTAAGTCACTAGAAGAAAAATGGCCATTAGACTAGTGGTGATGCCTCTTGGCTTTCACAAGATTAACAGCTGCTTCCAAGACAGGGAATATCCATCTCTCTGTCTTAAGCAGGATATTTGCAGGAGAGAGGCTTACTTTAGTATTTCACCAAAGGAAAGATTTCCCCATAATTCTTCCCTCTTCATTATGGAAAAGCTAGTGTTCTTTTGGAAACTGAGGCAGGAGAGAAACATGCCAGAAACTGTGTATTGAGGTGGGAAGGAATAAAGAAAGAACTCAGATTTTTCACTAACCCCTGATTAAAATTTGAAGGTAGAAATTTGAAGGTAGAAAGGTTTTCCTACTAATAAATTGGCATAGAGGTAACTTCTGTCCAAGGGTTGTCTAATTTCTAACAATAAAGAAAGACCAAGAGCTAAGAGAGGCAAGAACTTTCTGGTGCAGGAGGGAGCTGAGTTTATAGACTGGGTGGATTTCAGCAAAAAGGAGATTTAAGATCTTCAAACTTCCATGTAATGGGTTCAGCCATGTTGTTACAATGGCTTCCCTTTAGCACATAAACAACTAATTGATTCCCCCACCTGTCAACGCTGAAGCGAACCTGGCTGAGGCTATCTTTACGGCTTCAGGGTTGCCACAAGAGAGGGAAGTAGAGAAAATAGTTAGCTGGGGTCTTGTAGTCAAAACAAGAAGTTTTCCTGTGGGAACCAAGGACATTTCAACAGGTGGTGGGAAAGAGGAGTAGTAGAGTAACCGCGCAACTGGCCGGCACTTTTATTGGACAATATGACTGATGCTGGGGGAGGGGGAAAAGGGGAACTTTCACTTTTTAATTAGGTGAAAACCATGGGAACTTTCAGTCAGTTTTCACCAGTTGTGCCAATATGATGTATCCAATAAATTGTTCTTTGAGGAATCTACCTGCCTCGAAATTCTGCTTTCAGTGGGTACATTACTTGGAATGCTGACACCATCCTTAGCTGGATGCTGAAGTGGACAGGTAGGGAAGATGGCTAATTTTAACCTATTACCAGACACTTCAGCAGCTGCTGAACTTCTACCTCCTTCATTACAATACTGTCACAGCTATCAATGGACCCTTCCTCAGGCTTTAAAAAAGTACTGTTTTAGGACAGCAGTTCCCAATTTTGAGGGGTTCCTGTAATAAGGAGGGGGCCTTTCTTCTGTTTTCTTCACAAAATGGACACCAGACTAGATATAACCAATCATAAAGTATCTATTTATTAGAAAGCAGCTTGGAAGGATGTTGGGCCCACTTTCTCTAGGTTTCCTGGTCTTTGTCATATCTGCCCTCATCTCTTACCTCTGCTTATTTTAGTATGAAGGTTTGACAACCTTTGAAATAAAAAAAAAAAAAATTCACTGCAACCAAACTTAATTTTTCTTTTCAGAAAATACCTTTGGGGCATATGTTTGTGAATAAAAATGATTTTTAATAAGAACCTTAAAAAGAAAGTGAAGGCAAGACACAGACTGTGGCAGGAACCAAAGGAGATATTTCATATCAATGCGCCTGCAAATTAGTATAACCAACCAGCAATTACAGTAGAGGATCTATTCTGATAGCTCAAATCAATGCAATGCTTTGTTCTCAAGAGGCAAAGTGTGGGAAGGCATTGTGTAAGATACTTTGAGCTACTGTTGAAACCAATCACATCAATTTAGTAGTGGCACTGGCTTATGTACATTAGCTAAGGGAAAGGTCATTTTTACTGTATACAAAATATGAAAATCCAGATGGGGAAAATGTTGGCATAGTAAAAGAAGTTGCCCTGGATCAGACAAAATCCTATCTGTTGTGTTGTTGGTATTTTACAAGCTTGGTTTTCTTTTTGCAGATGTTTCATTACCAAAGGAGCTACCATCATCAAATAACAAATACAGTTTGCTACTTGGCCTTGAACTGCATATATTCTCCATGATTGCAAAGCCCTGTCTGTCATATCATCATCATCATCATCATCATCATCATCATCATCATCATCATCATCATCATCATCTTAAACAAAACATTTCTTCTTTAAAAATTAATCTACTTTACTTTTTAGAAATATCATTCTGAACCCTTATAAGAAATGCAGATGTTGCAGCATAGTTATCTTTGTGAGTGACCCCATAAAAGCAATATTGATACTATACCAGATTTAATAACACAGTTGTTTATCAGGTAGTCAGTGAGAACCCTACTCCTTAGAACTCCTTTTTCTGTACAAGCTGAAAGTAAGTGGAATAAGTGGCCAGAACAGAGGATAGACATAGGTAGGTAATTGCCTGGTATCCGTTGTCTTATAATATTTTGTGGATTTCTTTTTCCTCTGAAGAGCTCAGGGCATTTCTTGCCTACATAACCATTCTGTGACATATGTGAGGTCAAAATGTCAAGTAGGTGAGCTCAAGGAGAGACAAGCAGTTGGAGTAAAGAGTTTTCTGGCAAAGTAGAATTTCAGCTGTGATCTTCTCAGTCCTAGGCGATTGCTCTAAAAAGTGCAACACAATGGTTTTCTTTGGGATTTGTTAGAGGAAGTGAGTTTACAGTACATGTGTGCAGTGCACTCTTGAGTGCTTTAAAATCACTGCATGATACCTCCTGATGGAAACTGCTTAAGGATGGTGATGATGATGATGTTATTCATTCAATTGTGTCTAACTCTTGGTGATTCTGTGGGCCAGGTTTCTCCACATCTTCCGATTTTGTACTGCTTCTTCAAGTTTTTTTATGCTCTGGGTGGTCTCATCTTTGATGGTGTCACAATGTCAGACTCCCATTCTCAGTCAGTCTCTTTCGTAAGATTGGGTACAGAATAGATAGGAGGATTCTGAAGCATCTGGGTCATCGGAGGGGACTAATTGCTACAGATTGTTGTATTCATTTATTTTCACAGTTGATTAACTGAACAATTGAAGAAGTGTGCACTGGCATCCTTATATTTTTGGTATGACATACATATTGGCATCTTGGGAGGTGGGATCTTACCTCTAATATTGTTGAAAAGATGAGCACAAGAGGCTCAGTCAGTTAACTGGTGTATTAAGGAGACTTGGACATAGTCCTTAAATCTCCTTCGACCAGTCTTAACTTCTGATGACTTCATAGACATGTCTGAGTAGTTTCTGGGCAGCAATGCGAAAAAAGCTTCCTAGTGACATGTTACTGGATAGTTTCTCAACTTCCCAGTCTAGTCTATAGTCCTGGGATTCTCTGTGAGGCTCACATCCAAGGGCTAATCAGGTCTAACTAGCTTAGATTTCAAGTCCAGATAAGTTCAGCCAGGTACTCCCACCTGCTGAGATATCAGTGCATTTAGACCATAGAATACAGAATAACAGAGTTGGAGCGAACTTTGGAGGTCTTCTAGTCCAACTACTGCTCAGGCAGGACATCCTATATCAGTGATGGCAAACCTTTTTAGGTTTGCGTGCCACCGAGCCTGGATGTGCACACACAAACTGACCACTGCACACACGCAGAGCTGGCGTGCACCCCCCTACAGCACGCATGTGATCGCATCATCTGCGCATGTGCAGAGCAGTTGCTCCCCCCAAATTGCGCACGCAATGTGGCCACTGCGCATGCGCAGAGCAGTCGCGTGTGCATGCCCCCTGTGGCACGGGTGCAACCGTGCCATCTGCGCATGTGCACGCTGCACACTGCCTGCCTCGTGCGAATGCACAGCCATGTGCGCATACGCACGAGAGAGCAGAATGGCACGCATGCGCAGGAGAGGTAAGTTTGGCAATGGCTCGCATGCTGGGCAAAATGGCTCCGTATGCCACTTCCGGCACGCCTGCCATAGGTTCACCAACACGGCCCTATATCATTTACTCTGATTGACAGCAGTGTATTTTCTGATAGACAGCAATGCTTCAGAGCAGTATTTCTCAAGCTTGGCAACTTTAAGATGCATAGATTTCAGCTCCTAAATGAGGAATTCTAGCAGTTGAAATTCACACATCTTAAAGTTGCCATGTTTGAGAAGCACTGCCTTAGAGATTTAGACAAAATTCATCCAAACGTCTACTTCCTTATTCCTACAGGGGATCTTCTTGTGGAATTTTCTTGATGGAAAGCAAATGTTCTGGTCTCTAGCCTTCCCTCAAATGCAGGTATGCACCAGGACACACATACATGTACATCTACGTGTGTGTGTATTACAAAGTTTGAATTCTTTTATGAATTACTATTTCCTGACTGTGATGGAGAGTTCTATAGTAAAACTTTTAGCTGAAAGTGAACTTGCAAGGTGTGGTTAAAAAAAACCCACCAAGATAATGGCCATGATAGAGCAGTCAAAGCTCCCTCTGTTTTTATATGTGATGCAAATAAAACCTTTGATCACACTGTTGTGGTTGTTATCTTGGGTTTTTTTTTAACACAGCCTGTGGATGCTCCTGGAAATGATCTTACAGAATATGGTAGTCATATAAAAGGGAGTTTTAATGGGTTTTCTGCAGACCAGAGCCAGTTCAGTGTAGTGGTTAAGGCCCCAGACTAGAAACCAGGAGACTATGAGTTCTACTCCTTCCTTGGGCATTGTCTGCCTTGCAAGATAATCCAGGCAGAAGCACATCCACAAATATGAGTACCAACTTTATTGCAAGATTACTTTAACAGAATCTTGCAAGTCTGAAAGTACACCTCTCCCTCCTTGCTTTTACAGTCCAAGAGATTAGAGAGGGTCCCTTCTAAGATGTTTGTCAACCCTTGAAGTTGAGCCAAAGTAGCTCACCTGCTACTTCTCTAACTGCTGTCTGTTGTCTGTTCATCCTGCATCCTGATGTTCACACATATCACTACAGGCGTGAAAGTAGCTGGATAATATTGGACCAGTCCTGTCCCTCAGTCCTAGGAAGCAGGCAATGACAACCCACTTCTGAAATATTACCAAGAAAACTAAAGAGACTTGTGCAAACAATCACCAGGCACACATAGGACTCTGAAAGAGAAGATGACCTTCCTGTAATCTAGGAAATGAATATGCTGTATCTATTGATTCACTCATTTCTTAAATGTTTTTCAATCTGGACAGATTCCATCAACCTGATGCTCATCATATGTAATTGTCAACTTCCAGCTCGATAATCCAAATAAAACTCCAGGTTCATTCTGGTACCAAAAATCTTACTATTTATTAAATAGTACTATTTACTGCATGGTAATGTTGAAGCAAAACTAATTTTGAGGATCCCAAACACCAGTTCATAGAATTAAACAATAATTTTCTTTCCCCAGCCAACCCCTCAACTTCTCATGTAGTCCATGTAAACAAATCCACTTTGTTATGGGAACCATCTTCTTCTGCTCCACACCTGTTATGATGCCCTTGGAAAAAGTTTCAGGCTCTCACCAGTGGTGAAATACAATTTTTTTTACTACCGGTTCTGTGGGTGTGGCTTGGTCGGCATGGTGTGGCATGGTGGGCATGGCAGGGGAAGGATACTGCAAAAATCTTAATTCCCACCCCACTCCAGGGGAAGGATACTGCAAAATCTCCATTCCTACCCCACTCCCAGGGAAGGATACTGCAAAATCCCCATTCCCTCCCCACTCCTGGGGGAAGGATATTGCAAAATCTCCGTTCCCACCCCAATTTGGGGCCAGACAGAGGTGGTATTTGTTGGTTCTCTGAACTGCTCAAAATTTCTGCTACTACTGCCAGAAATAGTTTTGTGAAAAGTTTGAAATATCTTATACTTCATATCCTTACAGTGGCTAGAATATCTTTTGCACAAAATTGGAAATCAATAAATATTCCTACAGAAGATGAACTAATTCAGAAGATCTATACATGTGCAGAGATGGACTGTCTAAGGACAAAAAAACCCTCAGTATATTACCTAACGTGGTCGAAATTCTATAACTGGACAAATAAACGGGAAATCTTCAGAGAAAACAAGAAGGAATTGACTGATGAAAAGATAAACTAACGATGCATTAGATATAATTAGATTTGATACTATAGAGGACTCTTGAATCCAATCTACGTCCAATATCTTTGTTTCTATGGTTTTTGTATATTTGTTTTGTTTGTTGTTTCATTTTAATTGTTTTGTTTGTAATAAAAAACTTTTTTTTTAAAAAAAAGAATATATTACAATCAAGTATGATTATGATCAATTATTAGCTAGAAATGTTATCTAGAGGTACAGGATGGGAGAATCATGGGGTAGCTCATTCTTTTGGTTACAGGATTAAATTGCTACAGTGCTTAGGAAGTGGACTGTACATTGTTTCAGAGCAATTCTGCCTACATCTCAAGTCTACAAGATTATTTTGTTGGAGCTTGTAGTCACAAATACACATAAAACAAACAAAAATAAGCAGTTAAAGCAGACATTATTTTCTTGGCCATTGTGGCCCATATGGACTTGCAGAAAAAGTGTTACATGTAAAATTAAAGAAAAAAACCCCAACAGATTTGTTATAAATACCATATAGACATGTTTTTTTTTTCTTTCTGGAATTCGATCCTAAAATAGATTCCCAAACCATATCAATAGCTAGAAAGTCAAAGCAAATATCCTCTGCTGGATGCCTTTTTTTTTTTTTTTTTTAAAAATAGCTTTTAAATTTGCAATACTATGCACCGGTTCCAAATAAGTTCTTTATAGCAATAACTGCATACAACCCTTAATTAGCCGTTCTCAACTAAGTGCTTGTTAAACGGATTTGAAAACAGCAAATGTAAACCTCTTTTTCTTGGAGGTGATGCTAATTGGAAGCCCAGATTGAATTCTAAAAGACACTGAGTTTGGGGGAAGAGGAACTTTTAACCTCTTGGCAGGACAAACAGCAACAATAATTTGCTGTACGTGGATTGTTTGAAACTAGAAGCAAAATCATCCAAAGAAATATTGCTATTTTTAACCATACTATAGACCTGTGATGGTGAACCTATGGTACGCGTGCCAGAGATGGCACGCAGAGCCCTCTCTGTGGGCACACGCGCCATCACCAGCTGCTCTTCCAGGTTCCATCACGCACATGCGCACCAGCCAGCTGCTCTCTTCTGGGTTCTGGCACACACATGCGCTGGAATCCAGAAGAGAGCTGCTGGCTGGTGCAGATGCAAGCCGGACCAGCTGTCTGGTGGGCATGCGCATGGCGGAACCCGGAAGAGCAGCTGGTGATGGCGCATGTGCCTACAAAGCATGCCACCTCTGGCACGTGTACCATAGGTACCAGCGAGCTGCTCTCTTCCAGGTTTTGGTGTTCCTCTGGCGCATATACGCATGCTCCAGTTTCAGCACTTGGTGCCGAAAAGGTTAACCATCACTGCTATAGACGAGTCTTTGGTAGTTTCAACATGGAATTTGGATGACATCAATGTACAACACTGGGAATAAAAAGAGGAAAAAATGAAGATGGAACTGAGCTATAGTAGGGTGCTAAAATCAAAGCATTGATAGTGGAGGAAGGTTACAGGTAACTGGGAGTTTTAGAAGCCAACAACATCCTATATGTCCAAGGGGAAAAAAATAAAATCAGCTCTGAATATGTAAAATTAGATCAGGACATGGATCAGGAACAATATTATCGGTCTTGGTACCCTGTGTAGCCAGGAGACATGGATCAGGAACAATTTGGCCAGCTTGCGAGCCGAGGGAAAAAGTTTGTTTCGTAACCTGCTACACAATAGGTATTGCTGAGTACAGACAAAGTGAACTAGACACTTTAGATCACAAAACCTGAAACCTTAAAACAAAACATCATGCATCCAAAAAGTGACACAAATTGTTTATATTTCCCAAGAGAGATAGGTGGTTTTAATTTTTTGCAAGTGAAGCAGACAGTGGAGAATAAAATCAGGGGTTGAAATGATGACATGAAAACAAGTAAAGACAGAATGTTAATAAATGTCTGTAAAGCCAACATTTTAATATGACAGAATAAAGGCAGTATATGAAACTGAACAGTTACAGTCGTAAATTTTAAAAAATGGAAAGATAAATATTTGTAGGGTCAATACTCTAAAGAAACTAAAAGCAGGGTAATAGAACTACAAACTCACAAGATACTGTGATCATTCCTTTAAGGCAGGGCTGTCAAACTCAATTTCATTGAGGGCTGCATCAGAGTTGTGTTTGACCTCGGTGGGTTGGGTTGGGCGTGGTAATGAAGGGTGTGGCAATGGTGGGCATTGACAGCTCATGTCGGGGGCATCTGTGGTGGCCAAGTGCTACGGCAGGACTTCCCTCAGACCCTCCCTCATTCTCATTATAATCTCCTTCCTTCTGTCCTTCCCTCCTTCCTTCTTTTTCTTCTTTTTCCTTCCCTCTTCATTCTCCTTTTTTCCTTCCCCTCTTTCCTTATTTTTCCTTCTTTGCTCTCGTCCCATCTTCCCTTCTTTTTCTTTTTCTTTCCTCTTTCCTTTTCTCCTTTCCTGTCCCTTCTTGCATTCTTTAGTTTGTTTTGATAGCCCTCTGCCAGTGAAAACAGAGCCTGTGGGCATGCCAGAAATGGGCCCCCGGGGTCCCATTTCACTAGCAGAGGTACCTCGGGCTGGTCCTTTCCTGTTTCCAGGGCATCTCCATGGGCCAGAGCTAAGTACCCCATGGGTCTTGAGTTTCATACCCCTGCTTTAAGGAGTAACTTCCTAGCTGCAAAGCTGCCTTCTCTTTACAAGCTGAATATGTCAAATAATGCACATCAGCCAAGTTGCAACCTGTACTTTTTCCAACAATTGTAATCACACTTACATGTTGCTCTGGCTGCTGGAATGGAGTGGGTTGAGTAGGTTGACAGAAAAAATAGAATTTATGAATGGTACCAGGAAAAGTGCAGGAGCAATTTGGTTGGAGGAAGAGTGACAATTGCTTGTTGGGAGGAGAGATGAGGAAGAATTAATGTCAATAAAAAACAACAACAAGAAGCTGTCCACAGCTTTGCAGAAGTATAACAACTAAAAGGAGGAAACAAACTTAGCTCTGGTTTTAAAGATACTATGGCAGAACCATGAAAAAATCAGCTCAGTTCCAAAACTAGCTATTAATGTGAGAGCAGACACATTTAGAGCTAATTCTGCAAAGCATTTGTGTAGAAGTGTTCATAGTGAAAAATCTGACTTTTATCTTTTACGTACTCCTTTCCTTGCCTTCTGGCCATTAAAGGTGTGTTTAAAAAGAGCAGTCAATTTATTGAGATTTATACCTAACCTGTTGAGTACAAGCTCAACATCTTATTGGTTTTGGCTAAGTGAGTGCCAGATTTATTAGCAATCGCTTTCAAATGGTTGGTCGGTTGACTTCTCCCCCCCCCCCCAGCTAAATGTCACCCACCTATTTGATGACAGGCCTTGGGAAAAAAACATCTGTACAAACAAAAGCTTAGAGAAGTTGCTAGCCAGCAGCTGTTACGTCTGCTTCAGCAAAGGCATATGACAAAAGATTTCCACCAACAGCTATAAAAACTGCTACTTTCTCATTTGCCATACAAGCTCAGTCTGTTATTTATTATTTCTACTATGGGAGGACTCCTAAGAACTTGTCAGGGTATGTGGATATAGAGAAATTAACCCATCTGCCTTTGGGGAGATTGGGCCTGCAAGCATAAAGACTTAATCATACCCAGTTTTGAAGGCCACTCACTGCCTATCCTTGCACCAGATCAAAGGCTGTTACAGAAATGGAAAGACGCCTTCCAGATGTAGAGGGGAAGATCTTTGAAAATAAATTTGGGACAGGATCCCAAAGAACACTGCATGAACTTGAATTTCACCATGAACCTGAATTCTCAGATGCCAAACCATGATAGTGGAACCCAAAGAAGCAGTAAAGTAGCTGTGGATAAGCCAATGAGCTTATGTGCTTCTACTTGTTTTGGGCTTTTCATCTAACTTTTATGGTTTTAATTAATTGTAGACTGCCTAAAGAACTTAATGAGTGGTACAAAAATGCTGTAACTGAAGCAGCAGTTAGTTCAAAGGAGTTGTATGATTTTTTTCCCTAAGTGCATAGGTTTTGTATTATTATTCCTGACATATAAATATGTGGATAACATGATGGACTAAAGCAGAGTTACTGTTCAGCAAAGATAAAAATGCAGTACTATTTTGGGACGTTTCTAAGCCTAAACAAGAGGCCTTTAAAATCTAAGCCTGTCATAAAATGTGCAATTTCAGAGAAAACCTGTGCAGTTCCTAAACCTTCATATAGCTCAAACTTTCAAGCAATGCAAAAAATTGCATTGTGTTGTAGGAAGTTAGCAGTCACCCCACTCCTAGAAGAATGAAATATTTTAGGAAATATTAAAAAGGCAGAAAATTATATTTCCCTGGATGAGAAATGGAGAAGCATATTTTAAAGACAAAGCAGCTCCCTGCAATTTCCTGCCTCC
>JANHFM010009301.1:165817-178724 GCA_032468115.1 Grayia smithii
TTGCGCTTGTGAGAAAGGTCGAGGAAACACCTGCCTTTCAGATGTTTACATTACGATTCATAATAGTAGCAAAATTACAGTTATGAAGTGGCAACGAAAATAATTTTATGGTTGGGGGTCACCACAACATGAGGCACTATATTAAAGAGTCTTCTGGGACAGCCAGCTTCCATTGTCAAAATATTCTGACCAGTTGTGTGGGTTATGCATATAATCTTGTACAAGAGAGGGGGCAGTGACTGCTTTCACCTCAAGGTGCTGTGTCTTGGGCTAGCTTAGAAAGACATAGCAGTTCCTTAGTTTCCACTGAAACTGAATAGATGCAGCCCATATGAGGGATGAGGAAGAAATTATGCTCCTCCAGATGCACTAGAACTACAGCTGTCAAGTTTCCCATTCTCAGTTGCCTGGAACATATAGTCATTTGACAGTCCTGTGCAAGAAAGACTGCAATACATAATAGACAAATATCCAGAAATGCCACAAGATTCTCTTCCTAACAAAGTAACATGCCTGCCCCTTTGAAGTCTTGCATCCTGCCCTTGTTTGTTCCAATGTTTAATTCTTTGATCTCAAATGCAGTGCTGTCTCTAGGTGTATGTGTGTTTGGGAGAAGAACAACAAGAACCTTCACAATGCTAGCTTTAACCAAACAACGGATGCCAACATTTCAGTGCCTTCCTATTCTCTTTTTTCCCTCTAACTTTGCACTGTGGGGTTATGTATATCTTCCAGGAGACCATCTATTGAGCAAACAGGAGGTTTGCTAATCATAGCAAACAATTTGTTAGAAGTTCAGACCTTTGCAAATATCTGCTATGGTGATAACGCTGATGATTTAAGAGAGCTTTAAGGCTAAAGCTCTTCTTGGTATTTCTGGTTGCTTGTTATCGGGAGACATTGTTTGTAAATTGGATTCCTTGTTCATGGAAGAGCTTGTGCACTTTGATCATGGTGGATTCAGATGACCACAACCCTGATGTCCTTTTGCAAGGCCTTATACTGTAAACCAGATTTCTTCCTTGAGCATTGGGCAAGAATGTTGGATGCGTCCATTTGGTAATGATTGTGAGATGGGAACATGTTTGGGGTTTTACCTCAGTTGTATGACTGATTCTGGCATTCCTGTGGCGAGTCTATATCAACATCTAGAGTCACTATTATCAATTTTGGTGGCAATATGATTCATATAATCATAGATGTAGATACTTTCAAAGGTGGATTTGATACTGGGTAAAAATATTTGGATTAGATTATGTGTTCAGATGGATTCTTGTTCGTGTGTTCAAAATCTTTCTAAGCCATCTTTTAAGGATGAAAGCCTTCCAAGCCAACTAAAGGTAATGATGTGGTTTTGGAGTGTTACAGAAGCAACTAACTGTTGCTTTCCTCTGGCATATCTTTTCACTCTTCACTTGCAATTGCCCCTGTTAGAAAGAATATTGTGGAAATCACCTGACCATTTCTTTCTCTTTTTCTTTTAATGAAGGAAGACAAAAAGTGGCTATTTGTTAGACAACGGAGTGTTGGAAGTTCCCAGGTGGGTACATGGGCAGCAAACTTGGTGATCGGCAAGCCCAAGGCAAAGGAAATGTGCTCTACTTCCTTTTGTAGTGTCAGAAGAAAAGCAATTCACATCACAAAGTACAGGGTGCGTTTTGAGAAATGGATATGATGCAGATGATCAGCATGACACTCGTCAGGAAAGGATACTGATATATCTTCTAATGTAAACATGGTTCCCTTTGCATTCAAGAGTCTGCAACAAAATTCTTAGTTCATATTCTTCTTAGTACTTTCCAATATTATATAACTCTGATCTACTTCCAATTAAACTATTTTACACTGAAACTAAAGTAGAACCTTATAGTGTTTGGTGTCTTTTTCATGAGAACCTCTCATTGCATATAACTGCATAATTCCTTCATCAACTAATGTCTGTCTATAAATTTTAACCCACCTAGCACCACCCCCAAGTCCTTCATTCCTCTCTCTCTCTTGGCTGAAATCAAACAGAGCTCTGTGTTATCAGGCCTCTTGAGGGAAGTTGGCTTGAACAAAAGGTTGCTTACTTTATCTCCTCATTTACCCACCTAAACCAAAGCACAATGAGCTACTAATAGTTTTACCACCGGTTTAATGATTGTGGTCATGAACAATGAAACCAGCATGATTGTATAACCAATTCCATACTTCCTTGTGCAAGTAAGACAAACAAAATACCTAAAACAGTAGTTTGATTTTTTTTAAAAAACACCTCATGCATTTAAAATACCGTAAAGCAATAAAGCTGCTAAAATCTAGTCCACAAGCACCAACAGTTACAATGCTAATGCAAAAGGACAATAACCTAAGTCACAACTGGAGTTGAAATTAAAACATGATCCAGTAAAATGTCTTGTGGAAAAGCAAAATAATATGACCATATCTTCACTGTACCTTAAGTCTGTAGTAAAAGTGTTATCTATATGACAATCCCTTTGGAGGTATGAGTCCCTTAGGGAAAAAGGCATTAGAGGTAGTCCTCAACTTACAACCGCAATTGAGCCCCAAATTTATGTTGCCGAGTGAGAAATTTGTTGTGAGTTTCACCCCATTTTATGACTTTTCTTGCCACATTTGTTAAGTGAAACACTGCAGTTGTTAAATTAATAGCATGGTTGTTAAATGAATCTGGTTTCCTCATTGACTGTGCTTGTCAGAAGGTTGCAATAGGTGATCACATAATGCCAGAACACTGCAACTATCCTAAATGTGAATCAGTTGTCAAGCATCCAAATGTAAATCATGTGACCATGGAGATGCTGCAATGGTCATAAGTGTGAAAAATGATCATGTCAATTTTTTCAGTGCTGTTGTAACTTTGAACAATCACTAAGCGAACTGTTGTAAGTCAAGGGCTACCTATATGTTAAAAAGAATTATATTACATTAAAATGCATTATATTAAAATCTCCTGAAGGTGGGCAAATGAGAAGAGCTACAACTACTGATCTTAAATTGGGGGCATTTGCCTGAACCATCAGCTCACCTGCCTAGGATCCTAGGAGATGCTTCCCTGTTACCTTACAGGAATATTTTGAAAGGACTTATGCAATGTTGTCAACAAATGAAGACTTATATAAAATTCGATAAAGTCTTCCCTATTCTCAGTTGTCATAAATTTATAAATGTTTCCACTAACTTGCCTCCTACCCTTTGTATAGGTTTTTTTTTAATTAAAAAATTTTTTACAAAATATTTTACCCAAACTGTCCAGACTGTTAGCTGTCCAGACTGAAACCAAGTCTGCACTAACTTTTCTTCTTTTAATACATTTAAAGGTTTTAACTGCAATATACCCCCTTCCATTTTGAGAAGCTCTTTATAAGTAATCACGTCTTGTTTTTGTTCTACACTTATATTTTCTATCACATGTCTGGGTATTGCCCCTTTTGTATAGGTTAAACCCATACATTCCTTGAAGCAGTTTCTACTACATTGTTGTTTTTTTTAAAAGCCAACTAACTAGACTCTAAAAGCAGAGGACAATATAAACACTGTTCTTAGAACTGAGTTCTGTTGGTATCATACTTATTGCTTTGATTGCCAGCCAAACACCACAGTTACAGCCACTTGCAAAGGTAATGTTAATAATAGCTCAAAATTCCTCTCCAGGTCACGACAGGAATAAAGTTAGCACTGAAAAACAACAGAGATGTTGGCTACTGAGGTGAATTGGCAAGGAGATAAACCACTGTGGCAAAGACTGCCTGAATCACAGCATTGATTGTAAAGCGGAAGGAGTCCTTTGGGCACACTAACCTCCACTTAAATTAAATAACAGAATAACAGAAGGGATCTTGGAGGTCTTCTAGTCCAGCCCCCTGCTCAAACAGGAGACCCATACCAATTCCAGACAAGTGGCTGTCCAGTCTCTTCTTAAAAGTCTCCAGTGATGGAACTCCCACAGTTTCATAAGGCAAGCTGTTCCACTGGTTAATTGTTCTCACTGTTATGAAATTTCTCCTTAGTTCTAATTTGCTTCTCTCCTTGGTTAGTTTCATCCATTGTTTCTTGTCCTGCCTTCTGGTGCTTTGGAAAATAGGTTGACCCTCTTTTCTTTGTGGCAGCCCCTCAAATATTGGAACACTGCTATGTTCCAATGTTTATCAAACATAATTTTTTCCAGTGTAATTTCTAATCTTTGTTGTGAACCGACTCTATTGTGCTGGAGTCACCTTGCTTTGATGTAGTGTGCCTTTTGTTAAAAAATATAGCCTTTGGGATAAATCTCTTGGCACTTGTTCCTTTTCCTGCATACCCCTGGCTCTCTTATTCAGATGGTTACTCTTAGCAGAACATGCCATCATAAAAGCTCATTATCCCTTTCCTAAGCTATTACCTGCATGCTGATTATTAATCATCGTGATTCTTTCTTGTGCCTTCCCTCCCTTAGTGAATAAAACAAATACTATCAAATCCTAGGTATTTGTCCATGATATCTAGAGGTTTTTTGTTTTTTTTTGTTTCGATTAGTGTTGAGGGCTGGGGTTCAGAAACTGTAATTATATGGGATAAATTGACTGCATAAGTTTAAATGACCATAGTTGAGTTTTGACCAGAGGCTTTTGGAAAAGTGAGCATCCAATATTTGCACACAGAACTACATACAAACAGGGAAATATCAGCTTTAGTGTTATTCACAATCTCTTCTTTCCCATGCATCTAAACCAGATCTTGCCCTATTGAAGGAGAATGGGAACTAGCCAGGTCCTTGCAGGTCAAAAGGAAATACAATGTGTTGTTTATTTAGGAAATACAAGGATTTATTTATTTATTATTTTTGTCAAACATGTAAGATAACAGATATAAGTATAAAACATGATTACAAATACAGGATCAGGATACAAATACATGGGGACAGTAGGACAGGGACAGTAGGCACGTTGGTGCGCTTATGCACAACCTCTACAGACCTCTTAGGAATGGGGTGAGGTCAATAGTAGACAGTCTAAGGTTAAAGTTTTGGGGGTTTGGGGAAGAAACCACAGAGTCAGGTAGAGAAGCAATTCCAGGCGTTGACCACTCTGGGTTTTTTTGCTATTGTTGCAGTTGCATCGTACAAATCACTGCAGTTGTTAGGCAACTTACAGTCATTAAGTGAATCCTGCTTTCCCCATTGACTTGCTTATTGGAAGCCAGCTGGGAAGATTGCATAGAGTGATCACGTAACTCCAGGATGCCACAAATCTTGTTGTAAGACATGCCAGTTGCCAAGTTGTCCAAATTTTGGTCACGTGATAGAGGGGATGCACCCACCATCATAAGAACCAAGGCCAGCTGAAACTCACTTCTTTAAGTGTCATTGTAACTTTGTTCTCTAAACGAATGGTTGTAAGTCCAGAGCTATCTGTAGCCTTCAGAATTCCTCTTCGTTGCACAATATGTGCAACTAAAACCAACTTCTCTAATTTAAGCACGTGACGGCAGCAGCCGACGTCCTACGATCTGCTCCCCCTTCCTCGCTTGGAAACCATCTTCCTGTAGGAAATTGGCTGTTTCTTCCTTGCAAAAGGGACAGAGAGGGGCACGGGGGGGGGGGGGAGGGACTAAATCAGGAGATGGAAAAATCACAGCAACAATCACCATCTGACAGGCCACTTACGCACCGCTTCATTTATAAATGGGTCAGTGTGGAAAGTAGCTACGGAGCTCGACGGAGAGCCAGCATAAAGCTCTTATCTCTGAAACCATATGCTCCCACTTCCGCGATGGAGGTAAAATAAGACTCACTGTAATTGGGAAGCAAAAAGGCCAAAACATGGCCAAGAAGACCATATGGGCAGCTCAGCTTTCATGCAGGACCAATGAGAACACAAAGCAAGAGATTGTCTCTGTGTTGTGTGTCACACAAAAGAAAAGGCAGCCGATGGAGGGGGGGGCACGGAAGAGAGAAAGAGACGGTTGTGAAACCATACAAAAGTCGCCCCTCCGGCTATAATGCATCCAAACCTGTGGTGCACGTAGCAATGAGGGACAAATCTATATTGCAAACAGGCCATCTTGTTAAGCTCATCCTGTTTCTCAAATTTGGGAAGAAAATCTGGTTTACATTTACCAGCTTGAGTTTGATAAAGGAGAGTATTTATAGCTCAGGGTAGAACTGTGGGGACCTTGGTGCTCTCTGAGCTTTGGTAGTGGGTTCCTCTTACCTTCGCCTCTTACCGTTCGGACCTGGGAGCACATGGGTGCGTGAATGACCATGAGCATATCTAATTTAATATTTAAGATATTTAATAGTTAGAACAATGAAGTGTATAATGGTACAGAAGAACAGTTGTAGTTAATTGGCTGGAGAGCACTGGCTCTACATGAGGCAATCATGTAAGATTGGTTATGATTGGTTGCTAGGTGAGAAGAAGGAATTGTTTTTCCCGCCTTTTTCTTATATGTGTTTTCTTCTAGGTCATTTTGGCTGGCAGGGTGCTATAGGAGGCCGTCCAGGCCAAAAACAGGCTGTGGTGGCTGTGGGAGACCCACCCATCCCCCATTTTGGCCAGCAGGGTGCTGCAGGAGGCTGTCCAGGCTGAAAATGGGCTGAGGGCTGCCAGTGGCCCCGGTGCCCCATTTTGGCAGGCAGGGTACTACAGGAGGCTGTCCAGACTGAAAACGGAGCATGGTGGCCCCCTGTGCTGTGGTGCATCAGCACCTTGCCGGCCATCTAGGCCAAAAATGGGATGCAGGTGGCCCCCTTCGGCCCTGTTTTGCCTGGCAGTGTGCTGCAAAAGGCGTCCTTCTTGTCTGCTCTCCGTGCTATCTCCCCACCCCCTTGACTACAATCTGTTCCCCCCCAAGAAATCCAGTTTGACACCCTTGTTCTATGCTGTCCTGTGATTTACCTCACAATTTACCTCATGATGTACTGATGTGCCTCAGTATCTTGTTTGCTGGAAATATAAATATATTTATTTATATAAAGCTACAAGTTTGTGTCAGCTTTATCTGGACACTGGCTGTGCAATTCCCTGACAAAGTACCCCACCCCAACTTGGCCAGGAACAGGCACACCAGAGGCACAATTTGAAATTGCACAAAAGTCCTGCTAGCCAACGCGACTTCCTCCTTGAGCAGGAGCCACAGGTCCAGGAAGGATCCCCAGATGGTGCGCCAAGTCTGTTTGGGGCACTGCCACCACCCCCTCCAGATGGTGCCACTCAGTCTTCCTTGATTGTGAAGTGAAACTTGCTGTACCCCATCTAGGCCTCTGCAAATAAATTGTGGTTTAGTGCAAATGCGGCCAGAGGAAATCACCATTGTTTTTCTTTTTTTGCAAAATGGTTTTTTGATAAATTCTCATTCAGATTAGCCTGAAACTATAGAAGTGGGACAGAAGATCAGTGGGCTATGGCAGAATAGGTCCCGAACGTAATCCAGTTCTAAGCCACGACAAGCTTTAAAGTTGACAGCCAGAATCTTGAATTGCTTCTAGAAGCACACGAAGAGCCAATGTAGGAGGGAACTGAACTTTCTAAACACTCCCTCAAGAACAGCCCTATGTATAGTAATTCAAGTGGAAGGGGATTAAGGCATGAGTGACCATAAGCATATCTAATTTAATATTTAAGATATTTAATTTAATAGATGGAACAATTAAATGTATAACAGGCCAGAAAAACACAGTTGTAGTTGTTAGATCTTATAGTGGGTTAGAGACTGAGGCGACAGCGGAGAGTTAACCAAAGCCAATTTATTCTTACAGGAATTTTAACAAGAACAGAACAGAGAAAACTGCGGATGACAGCAATTGATACTTGCTGTCAGAGCAGCTCAGCCAACAAGGCTGCGGCAACGTCCCGTTCAAACTCCAAGCGCACCTCCACCAATCAAAGAAGTTGGTCATGACTCCGAAGACTTTCGTGGGTTGTAAGTCGAGGATTCAACACCCGTCCCTTCCTGGACGGTGCATGTATAGTCATTCAAGTATGCTGGGCGCCGACAAGTTCGCATGGATCTATGCAGCTCCGGCTGCGGCCTTGGTTCTAAAGTATTATCCTGCTCAACTCGGGGAATCTCTTGCAAGACCTCTGGAGAAATGGTCTTAGGCTGCACATCCAGAGGAGTCCCTGGACCAATTGGATTAACAGATAAGTCAGCTGCTGGTGATTCCTTGGTTTCCTCGGTTTGTGTAATAAATTTGGTTGGGTTGAATGTGGGCCAATTTTCCGTGGTGTCGGAACACAGGTATTGTTGTCGTTGCTTGAGGGGGGTTCGTTTCCTCTAGCTTCATGGACCATCCTGGTACGCAATTGAACTATGTGCCAGCACCAAGCTCTACCATCTTTCAGTTGGATAACATAGGAATACCGGCCCGTGATCTGAACAACGAGCCCGGCCTGGCACCTAGGGTCTCCCCCAAAGTTTTGCGCGTAGACCAGGTCCCCCATTTTAAATGACCTGCTTTGGCTTGTCGAGTCTCTGGGCACGTCCAGCGAATAGTTTGGGTGCAGGCGATCTAGAATAGTGCAGAGACGCCGGCCCATTAGAAGTTTCGCGGGGCTCCTGTGGGTAGAAGGGCATGGCATCACATGCTGTGCCATTAAATACCTGGCTATTTTCTCGTGCCGGTCCCCAGGACCGAACCTCGCTAGGGCTTCTTGGGCTGATCGTATGGCTCACTTGGCCAGTCCATTGCTGGCTGGTCTAAATGGAGTCACCAGTGCCTGTCGAATGCCAGGTTCAGCCAGGTTCGCTTGGAATGTCGCGGAAGTGAACTGTGGCCCGTTATCTGAAACTACAACATCTGGCAATCCGTGCGTTGCAAATAATCATTGTAGGGTTCTAATAACCATGGCAGCCGTGATGGATGCCATTAACACTACCTCTACCCACTTTGAGTAGGCATCCACCACTACTAAAAACGATTGCCCATGTACCGGCTCTGCAGAGTCTATATGCACTCTAGACCAAGGGGCTTTGGGAGTTTCCCATTCCCTAACTGGGGCTTTAGAATCCGCTGGCTGGGACAGCTGACATGGCTGGCACCCTTGCACCCATGCTGACACGTGTTGGTCGAAGTTGGGCCACCACAGGTAGCTGTGACCCAAGGCCTTCATCCGGACTATACCAGGATGGCCCTTGTGTAATCTCTCCATAACCTGGGTTTGCCACTTTGGGGGAACCTCCATCCGATTTCCCCATAATGCACAACCCCTTAACACTGACAGCTCATGTTACCTAACTTGGAACAGTTTAAACTCCAAAGGAACTGCCCCTTGTGGCCAGCCCCTGTGCACCCAGTCAAGAACTTGTGAGAGGACAGGGTCAGTACGTGAAGCAGCCGCAATGTCAGCAGCCGTGACAGGACCGGGAGAGAATCAATTAGGAGAATTTTGGGTCCTTGATCATTGGACAATAGGGCGCCTGGCTGGTATAATAGCTGGTAAGAATATGCAGTCAGGAATTCCAGCCATCGAGACAGATGGGGGGAAACTATCTGTGGTGTGGGCTTGTTGCCGGCTAACAACCCCAGGAGGGGCTTATGATTTGTGACGAGTGAAAACATGGCCATAGAGGTAATCGTGAAACCTTTTTATGGCAGCTACTGCGGCCAATGTCTCCTTGTCCGTTTGGCTGTAATTTCGCTCCGCCACTGAAAGAGTTCGTGAATAAAAAGCAAGAGGAGCTTCTTGCCCATAAATTTGGTAATTTATGTGCAAGAACCGCGCCAATGCCAAATGGGGAGACATCCGCTACTAAAATAAGTGGTAGATGGTCACTATATTGAACTAAAACTGCCTTAGAGGTTAATAGATGCTTGACAGCTACGAAAGCTGCTGCCTCCTTTGGTCCCCAGGACCAAGGGGCTTTTTTATCAAGGAGCCTGTGCAAAAGCTCAGCCACAGAAGCCTTGTTGGGAAGGAAAACGGCGTAGAAATTTAAGAGACCCAGAAAAGCCTGAAGGAAGGTCTTATTCTGAAGTGTGGGGACGTTGTGAATTGCAGCCACCTTAGCAGGGGTTAGATGAATTCCTGAGGAATCAACGGAAGAGACCCCGATACGACACTTTGCTGCCTTCAATTTAAGACCAGCGTGCTGGAGCCAGTGCAGAACTACCCATAAACATTGCTTTAATTCAACTTTGTCCATGGCGGAAACAAAAATGTCATCGAAATACGGCACGACACCTTGAATTCCATGCAAAAGGCACTCCATTAGGCCCTGAAATATGCAAGGGGCCATGCTGACCCCAAATTGAAGGCAGCGACACTTGAAAGTGCCGTGATGAGTGACAATGGTCTGGCCTAAGGCAGTGGTGTCAGTGACAGGTAACTCTGATAGGTCTGAGCCATGTCTAATTAAAGATGGAACCATGGCCCAGGGAGTGCAGCAAATGCTGCACCACAGGAACAGGATACGGATTTGATTGTAATGCACGGTTAATTGTACTTTTGTAATCAGCGCAGATGCGCACTGTGCCATCTGGCTTCATAAGGATAACAATCGGGGTCTCCTAGGGGGCATGATCTACCGGCTCCAAAATTCCCTGTGCAAGTAACTTGTCAATTTCTTTGTCCACCTGTGGTTTTAATGCCAGGGGAACACGCCAGGGCTTAAGCCTAATTGGAGGCATTTTAGGGTCCAAAAAAAGCGTAATAGGGGTTCCCGTATATTTACCAAGACCGTTGGTAAAAATGACAGCAAATTCGGCCAGCATGTCCAGGAACTCTTTGGAAGAGGTAGATAAGTGGTGGATGCCAGTAACAGCCAGTTCCAACTCCCTGAACCAGTCTAAACCCAGTAAGCTAGGGAGGCCCTGTACCACTACCAGAGGAAGGGAACCAGTGAATTCTTTATACTCTACTAAGAAGGTGGATGTGCCCAAAATAGGAACTGAGTTTCTCTGATAATCCCTCAGGCAAATGAAGCTTGGGCTGAGTTTCCCCTTAGTAATAGAGGGAACTAAGCTTTTTAGGGTTGCCCATGAAATGAGGGATCAAGCCCCTGTATCCCCCTCCATCTTACAAGGCTTCCCTTCTAAGGTGACAGTTAGATAGATTTTTTTTCTATCTAAGGTGGAGGACTGGCAAATGGTCATTTCCCAATCCTCAGAGATCATGAAGCCATCCCTGCTTGATTTGGTAGGGGCGGCAAACTGGCGTCTGGGAATCTGGTAATGGCTGTCAGCGAGGATTGCTTGACAGACCCGAGCCAGGTGACCCTTCTTCCCATAGTGGCGGCAGTTGACATCCTTGAACCAGCGAATTGAGCAGGAATGATTTTCCCCACAACGCTTGCACACGGGTTGTGCAGTTGGTCGCTCAGAAGTGTTTCCTCCAAGTCCCAGAATTCACAGTTTAATGCTGCGGTTCGGAGGGTTGCCATGTAATGGTTGACTGACTCACCCTCCCCTTTTACTATCTGTCGAAAATTAAAGTCCTTAGCTATGCAGGAACGTGTTGGAGAGTAATATTCTCTAAGCTTGTCCTTCAGTACCTCCCATGAAACAGTAAAGACTTTCGCGGGCGCCATTAGCACCACGGCAGTGGCGAACATCTCCAGTCCACAGCAGTTAAGAAAATGGGAACGCTTCTTACTGCTGGTTAGGTCAACATAATCATTAGCTTCGAGGTAGCACTTGAAGCGTGCCTCAAAGGAATCCCATGTTTCAGCGGATGGGTTATATGGTGCGAATGCTTCAGGTGGCATTTTCAGGTTTGACAGGAATCACGTCAGGTGCCAATAGAGATGATGCAGTTAACTATGGTGCCAGACTCCTCAGGGTGGCAACCCACTCCTCGTCGCCAGTGTTAGATCTTACTAGTGGGTTAGAGACTGAGGCGACAGCAGAGAGTTAACCAAAGCCAATTTATTCTTACAGGAACTTTAACAAGAACAGAACAGAGAGAACTGTGGATGACAGCAATTTATACTCGCTGTCAGAGCGGCTCATTCAACCAGGCTGTGGCAACGTCCCGCTCAAACTCCAAGCGCGCCTCCACCAATCGAAGACGCTGGTTGTGACTCAGAGGATTTTCGTGGATCGTAAGTCGAGGATTCAACAGTAGTTGATTGGAGAGCACTGGCTCTACATGAGGCAATCTATGTTATGATTGGTTGCTAGGTGAGAAGGAGGAGATGCTGTTTTTCCTGCCTATTTCTTATGATTGTTTTCTTCTAGGTCATTTTGGCTGCAGGAGGTCATCTAGGTTGAAAACGGGCTGTAGGTGGCCCCCCATCCCCCATTTTGGCTGGCAGGGTGCTGCAGGAGGCCATCCAGGCTGAAAACTGGCTGAGGGGGACTGCGGGTGGTCCCCTGGCAGTGTTGCAGGAGGCCGTCTGGGCCAAAACGGAGCATGGGGGGAGGCTATGCTTTGTTTTCGCTGCAGGGTGCTGCAGGATGCAGTCCAGGCTGAAAATGGGCTGAAGGGGGCTGTGGGCGATCCCCGTGCTTCCTTTTGGCTGCAGGATGCCATCCAGGCTGAAGGGGGCTGTGGGGGGTCCCCTGTGCCCCTTTTGGCTGCAGGGTGTTTTATTCTGAGCAAGAGTAATAATTGAGGTGACAGCAAGGTTTAACTAAACGTATTTATTCCAACAGATAACTATTCAGAACTCAACCGAGAACAGCAACAACACTGACAGTTATTTATACACGGAGCCGGCCAATCAGAGAGCTTAATTGTCCCGCTCAAACAGAGGTGCGTTTTGACCAATCAGAGAAGGCGGTCGTAACTCCGAGGACCCAGGAAGGTGGTGAGTAAAGGATTCAACACCCCTCCTGTTCTAGCTGATGTTCTCCCAAGAAATGGTGAGACACAGTCAGCGTTCAACTCTTTTTATTGTCAGAAAGATAGCACAACGAACAGAGGAGACTGGCCAGATCTCTCCCTTATATAGGGAGCTAGCCTGGCTGTTAACCAATAGGAGG
>JANHFM010009301.1:204180-222663 GCA_032468115.1 Grayia smithii
CCCCCCCCCACCAACACAAAGGAACCTAAACATGCATGAAAGAAATGAAAGAAATCCATAAAGTATGCCAAAAGATTTTGAGGTACATATTACTAAAAAGAATATTATATACAACTGACAACTTAAAAACTTTATATGCACACAAGTAGGAAACTGGGTAGGGAGGACTATCAAATGTCAAAGGAATTATAGCAGTAGTAAAGGGGAAGTAGATTGCAAAGAAGCTGAATGAATTATTTACGTCTAATTTTTCTTCAGAGGCTGTAGAATAGATATTTATGTCTGAACTGATATTTTCAGTAAAGCAGCTTGAAACATTGAGGCAGATATTATTGAGATAGAATTCTAGTCCTTTTTGGCAAATTAAAAACCATGAAATTATAATTATATTGGGTTCAATTATAAACAAGCAACTGTGAATTTGTTAATTGTTTCACAACGATCAAAAAGATATATAGCGCTCTCTCTTGCTTCTCCAGCAATATATATTTATTGCTGGAGAAGATTTCACAGCTTCTGCACAACTACAGAGTTCTTTAAGAGTGCCAGTATTTATGTACATAGGTGCGATATGGTACACACTGTTAATATGGACTTCAGAGTAATGGCTGTCACTTAGGACTTTTGAGAAACTTAGCAGTGATGGAGTAAAGTGAAGCTCCTCATAAAGATCAGCAACTGGCAAAGAACAAAAGGCACAAATTGGAATAAATAGAATTTTTGCAAATATGTACATTCCAGAAAATTCTGTATGAGATCTAATGCATTTTAAATTATTTGTGAAGCTGGGCAAGTGTATGTTGACTCCAGATTAGCTGGAGACAAAACAAAAACAAACAACCAAGAGCTCCCAAGTAGTTATTGCCGTTCTATATACGGTAAGAAAATAATAGATGAATCACATTTGGCCAAAATATATTGTATTTCCAAATATATAGATCCAATGACTGACCAGAAATGTATTCTTGGTTCAAGTGAATAGCACAATGACAATGTATTCTTATGTGCAGCTGCTGTTTTAAAAAAAAAAAGGCCAATTTCATGCTGAAGATAATTAGAAATGAAATTTAAAATAGTGACATCCAGCCGTATTGTGCAATTATTTTAAAATCTTGTACACACTGAATTCTTACAGACCCTGAAAGGGGGCAGGGAGAAGAGTCATGTGGTACAACCTTCTGTGAGGACCTTCACATGATTGAGAAAGCCATTCTAAAGTGCAGGACACAAAATGACTACCAAACTATAAGAGCATTTTGACAGTGGGACCAATTGCCCAAAGAACTGGAGGGAGCCTCTTCAGCTGAAATGCTCACCTAAAAACTAAACAGCTGTCTAATGAGGATACTTCAATTTGAATTGAGCAGGACCATTGGTGATTTTCATATAGTACCCAGTTAAGCTATAGAATTAATTACTACCGATCTAGTTCTGAGGCAGTTTGGACAAATTTTAAAGGAACGCTTATGACTAATCATGATTGCTGTACAATATCTCCAGTACTGGAAGTGATAGCTGTTAGATTGGCGCAGGTAGAAAGAAGATGCGACAGCGAGGTCCAATTCAGCACTTTATTTAAAGCTGCTTCCGTAAAAGAACAGCGGCTGGCCACCGGGGCTCTGTTTATATAGAGCTCCGGCAGCCAAGCCGCCCAATGACAGTGGTTCAATTTTCCCGCCACTGATTAGCCAAATTTCCTGCAAAATTTCCATTCCCACCCCACTCTGGGACCAGCCAGAGATGGTATTTGCCAGTTCTCTGAACTACTCAAAATTTCCGCTACCGGTTCTCCAGAACCTGTTAAAACTTGCTGGATTTCACCCCTGATTCATAGGCTATGCATGCATTTGAGCAGAAAGTCCTTCTCGAAGTCAGTAAAAGCAAAGTTTATCTCATTCTGTCAGGAGTACTTCTTGCCTTTGAGATTACCACATCATTCCTCTCTGACTTCAGTATCTCTAGGTGGAAGCAAACAGAAACAAGATGTTTATATGAGATCATTCAATGATAAGTAATTCTATCACTTGTCTATGGAGATTCTCAGTCATCTAGGTCATGGTGGTCCCAAAAGTGCTTTTTCAAGAGGCAACTGGACTTGGTTTTTCCTCAAAGATGTTTCGCTTCTCGTCGAAGAAGTTTCTTCAGTTCAGTGAAGTGAACTGAAGTGAAGCTTCTTTAGAGAACTGAAGAACCGTCTTGGATGAGAAGCAAAATGTCTTTGGTGAAAAACAAAGTTGAGTTGAGTTTTGAAAAAGCACCTTTGGGACAATTCTATCACTTGTAAATGGGGAATTTACAAGTGATAGAATTGTTCCAAAAGTGCTTTTTTATTTATTCATTTACTGTATACCCTATGTTTTACCCTCACCTTTCTCTCTCTCCCTCTTTTTTTTTTTCTTGTTTAATTATTTTCACTTTGAAATGTTTGATACTTTTTGGGTGTGAACTACAACCTGAGAATTAAAACATTCTGTTCATTATTTGAAGACCTCAGAGCCACTATGGACTTTAAGGTATACCAACCATCATTAAGCTATGGTCAGACTAAAGAGAAAAGCAAACTTCATTTGCGTTATAGGAGACATAACCCGTTGTCTTAGCTAATTCAGGACATGCTCTATGCTAACTCAGTCTCCAATGAAAATCATCCCTTGAGAGAAAGAGAGGCATCGTCCTTTGAAGAGAGTGGGGAAAGTGAATTGGGTCTTCTATATTTTACTCTTTAATTAAAACTTGGCATTTGACCATTGGTATTATAAAGAGTATGTAATCATCGTCCCTTTGGGGGGGGGAGGGGAAACTAGAGTTAAATGGCAAGACACATAAGACAAAGCCTTGTTTCTGAAATTTGAATTCCTCTGTAGTGACATAATAAGAGTTTGCAACTAGGTGATGACATCTGTCTGGAATCTAACTATTATGAATTACTACTCAGTTTATGAAAATGGGGAGTCAGGAGGGCTGCAAATATTAAAAGCACCCCAAAATTTATCTCTGTTTTTTATGAATTGTTTGTACTTGCAGGATGGTTAACCGCCTATCAATTACACTAATGGCTACAGGTGTGCTGTTGTGTGCAGCAACTCTGCCCATGCTCAGAAGCAAATTCTGCTGTCTGCAAAGGTGTTTTATAATAACGGTAAACAGGATTTCCTCCCAGAAAGCCATTAACCCTAATCAAGAATCTCTTGTACGAATTGGTATGAAATGATAGTAAAAGATATAAAAGCTAAAGCTTCTACATCAAGTTGTCACCTTTATTTGTAAGGAAATGAGAGGCAGAAGCTGGCTAAACCTTTTCTCCTCCTAACAGAGCCCAAAATGCTTCTCAGTCCCTGGAAAAGACCTCTTTTCAAATGTCTATGCGCTTGAGTGAGGTGGTGCAGCCACTTACCACTGAATTTCATTGGAGGGAAAAAAAATAAACATTTCCCAAATTTAGAAATGCGTACATGTGTGTCTTACATAGCACCTACTTGGGTTCTACTGCAATAATTTTCCTATTTTCCAGCACTAAGTACAATTTGCTTTTCTCTTTTACGTAATGCTTATGAGAGATGAAAGTTATCTCTTTCAAACTCCATTAGCCACTTAGGTTGGTTTGCAACCTAATTTAATCCCACTGATTGAACTTTAAAAAGACAACAATGAGAAGCGTACAAGCTAGAGCCCATGAAGCATCTCTACAACTCATTTTATTTCAAAAGAATGTAACTGCCACTAAGAGTTATTTCATTTTCCTTGCTTTTGTTTTAACCCTTCCTTTTTGGCTCAGAAAAAGGCCCCCAAGGCAGCCCACAATTTCAAGTTTCTTTAAAAAAAAAAAAAAGAGGTATCAAAATACAAATTAAAAACTGAACAAATTTAAATGTTAGTAATTAAAATGCCTTTTTCAAAAGACAACCAGCTCAGATATGCAGTTGGGTAGTAATTATTAAATTAGCTACAAAAGCCTCCAGCCAGCCAACTCCAACGCCTTCAGCGTGTTGGCATTTGCGGTTGGTGGTATTTGTGTGGTGCAGAATGTATTTGGGGTGATCGGTAATCCTCTCAGCCAACTTTTCTCATTCAACGGTGTATTCCTAAAAAGCAGGGTGATAGATCTATCTGGAAGCAAGCTTACACAAGCGCGACATTCCAGCATTGAGAAATCAGCAGTGTGTGGCACAGTGACGATTCAAGTGAAACAAGGCAGACCAGCTTCCAACTGTATTCCTCATCACGCCTGCCAACATGGCAGGATCAGGAATAGAGACGTAGCCTTCTTTCAGGTGCCACGCATTGTGCAAAGTCATATTTATTTCTTCATTTGCTCACACACCCCCAACAGCAGCAACCAGGCTTTTTTTTAATCAATATCTTATTTATTTATCTCCAAAGTTAAAGTTCAAAATAGAAAGAAAAGAAAAGGGAAAAAAAATATCAAACATCAACTACAAACAGAGCAACCAAACAATAGTATTAAAAAAAAATGTGTACAAAAAATAACAATCGTTAACATAAAACATAAAGTGTCCACCCTGGTTGAATACTGAAAAATGTATCAGAAATACTGTATCTGGTATGTTCTCCTCCACTTACATAACAGGTTTACAAATATTTATAAACTTCCCCATTTTGTATTTAATAAAAAATGTACTATGTTACACAGAAAGATATCACCGATATCAGGGGTTGGTTCTATTTACCTCTGCTACCAGATCGCAAAGGAAGCGCGCTTCTGAGCATGCGCAGATCGTTCATGATGATGTCCGGGTCGGTGGGCAGAGCCTCCTATTGCCGTTACTAGCGGTTTGCAAGAACCAAACCGAACCGGGAGCAACCCACCACTGACCAATATTGAAATCTATTTATTTATCAATCAAGTCGACCCGCCATCTATTCGTTATATATAGAAAAGCATTTTATGCTTTTTGTTTATACTAAGTATTGGAAAGAAAAGGGGACATTCATTGTTGAAGAATGGACTTTAAAATTGATTGAGCTGGCAGAGATGGAGAAATTAACAGCATTGATTAGAGACGATGGATTAGATAAGTTTCTAGGAGAGTGGAAGCCATTTGTGGATTTCTGTGTATTAAATGCAATAACAGAAGGTTAATAGAGGGCTTCAAAGATTAGTTATATTTTGGGGGTTACCTGTTGAGCAGCAACATGACTTCTGTAGTTCAAGCTCTAATGGACATTAGGGACTGGAGACATTACATGAGACATTAGGGACTGTAGTATTATTTGATATTGTGGGACCAGTCTTCACTAAAACCATAATACCAAAGAATACAAAATTCTATGTGGGGATAATTGGTTCTTATAGGCTATCATAGGTAATCAGAGATTCAGAGAATCTTCCAGTGGCCTTTGCAATAGATTCAGTTTCTCTTACTATGTTATATTCAGAAAGTGAGCCCTAAGTGAATTTTGAAAGCAAGTCCAGTTTTTAAGAATTATCACTTGAGAAACATTATTAAGACTATGAACCCACACGGTGTCCAAAGATATCATTATTGACACAAAAAGCTTCTAGAGAAGAGAGGAAGCAGATCAAGAATTTATAAGGATTGATTAATACAAAATAAGGAATAAATTAAGAGGAAGCAGAAGGCACAATTAGCAACAAGAGGACATTATTTGCAATTGTTTTCTTACAGTCAAACGAAACACAGGTTTAAAATGACAAAACACAAATTGGAATTGAAAAGAGGCAAACTGAATTTGAAGTACAGTTATGTATAAATGATAGTCATATGACAGCTCAAATGTATTAATTGCTACTAAGGTTTGAAACAGAAGATGAACAGGATAGAGACTATATTGTATATGGGCTGCACTGCAGACTTTGGTTATAATATAAATATGGATATATGGGAGAAAATGGGGATACCTAATGTTAAATTTACATTGTTTACAGAATGTTTATAAACTGATGTACCAATGGCATATGACACAGGCTAAATTGCCCAAAATGTATAAGGGAATACCAAAGCAGTGTTGGAAGTGTGAAAATAAAGAAGGAAGTTTTTATCATGCATCGTGGACTTTTGAGAAAGCAAAGACTTACTTTGGTTACAAATCCATACACTGATATAAAAGATACTGCAGACTAACATCAAGATGAAACCGCAATTATTTTTATTGGGTTGTATGGGCATGGAATCAAAAAAGAAACATAAGAAATTAATACTGTATATCGGAACTGCAGCAAAAAGTATCTCCATGTTCTTTGATCATCCCCTCTTTGCTTTATCCTACTGCAGAAGTGGGATGCTACAGTATTCCAGAATTTGTACATTTCACTTCTCAACACAATCCAAATCAGCACAGCAATGGTGACAAATTTAGGAAATGGGCATGTATGTTTGCTTTAAAATTCTGCTGTTTTGCTCCTCATGATCAGTTGCAGTAATCTTCTCCAGATCTACCATGTTTCCCCTAAAATAAGACCCTGTCTTATATTTTTTTGAACCCTGAAATAAGTGCTTGGCCTGATTGTCATGTACTCAAAAGCCCAATTGGGCTTATTATCAGGGGATGTCTTATTTTGGGGAAAACAAGGTATTTTCCCCATTTTTTTTAAAAAAAGAAATCCAGTAATTATCGTTAACATACAGTGCTGATGCTTGCTTTTTAAATGCAAATTCCCATTATATAAGCAATTTTTTTAATCCCACTCCTCTCACACACATACTTTCACTCTATTTTCAGTAATACTGTATTTCCAAGCATATTTTTATAAATTTTGGATTAGGGAACATTTAAAAGACAGGTCTGATTCTAGCATTTGTTCTGGTGAAGTGGAATGCCTAAATTAGCTTCCAATGGATGATGATGGGTTTCTTTTATATCCCCAAATGGGAACTTTCATTCATAAGACCCAAAGTGATCCAGGTTTGCCCCTCCATCCTTCATGTGCAGCTGAAACTATTTGGGGTCACTTCCCTTTTCATCCCAACACCATTTATCGCCCCCTTTTCTGTCATTCCCCTCCCCCCAAATTTTAGTCCTTGGGGAAGGAGCCTGTCTTAATGTACTTTATAAAATAAAATCTATATTGTTGGCACTAAATAAATAGTGTCAAAGTTCTCCCCAAAATGTTTTTTCCAAAAGGCAACTGGACTTTCTTGGGGGGGGTTCTTTGAAAGCATTTTGCTTCTCATCCAAGAAGCTTCTTCGATTCTGCTTCTTCAATTCTCATCCAAGAACTGAAGAAACTTCTTGGATGAGAAGTGAAACATTTTCAAAGAAAAAAACCAAGACAGTCCGGTTGCCTTTTGGAAAAGCATCTTTGGGACAGCCATGACCTGAATGGCTGAGAATCCCCATAGGCAGTTGTCAAAGTTATATCTTTTCCATTACAAAACCTGTCCTGATTTTGCCTCTGGTCTCTCCCTGACTTGGTTTCCTTGTAAAATTACAAGAATCCCTAAACAAATAAACATGATGGGGATGACATTGAAGGGTGGCCACCTCAAATTAAAGTATGACTCATCTGTTTTATTACTATCTGATATAAAGAAACAATTTAAGAAATTGTTAAACGAGTTGTAATCATTTTGTGCAATGCTGTTCTAGGTGAGGCTATAAATACTCTTGAAAAATAAGAGCTCATATTTGTTATTCAGCATGTAAAGAATGCTAAGATAGCTTATGTATAGAAAAATACACAATAAAGGAGGCAATAATTTAGCTTCCCTGGGGTCTTTTTCCTTTGAAATGGCAACCATTTTGTAAAATGTCTTGGTTAATTCAGATTCAGAGCTTGGTCTTTTTCATGATTATGCTGACTATCCCAAATGTTATTGTTTTGAACGAAAGATTCTAGTTGTAAAATTTGAGTGGTTTAGCAGGAAATCAATTACTCAATCCTACTTTGAGGTATATCCGAATACACTACAATTAACCTGTCTTGGGTGCTGTCTCTGCATTATCCACCTGACAAATGAAAGATAAATGATAAATACTTTTTGTACGAAAGGTGTTGAGAATTAATTACTCACTGTTTGCTGATTTGAAGAAATAATTTCCTTCAATGGAACAGGGAAAGCAATAAATCTAGAGGGTGCATACCAGAAGTGGGTTTCAGCAGGTTCTGACAAGTTCTGGAGAACCGGTAGCAGAACGTTTGAATAGTTCGGAGAACCGGTAGTAAAAATTCTGACTAGCCCTGCCCCCATCTATTCTCTGCCTCCCAAGTCCAAGCTGATCAGGAGGATATGGGGATTTTACAGTAACCTTCCCCTGGAGTAAGGCGGAAATGGAGATTTTACAGTATCCTTCCCTGCCACGTCCACCAAGCCATGCCATGCCATGCGCACCAAGCCACACCCACAGAACCAGTAGTAAAAAAATTTGAAACACACCACTGGTGCATACTTATGGCTATGTATACTTAGGGCCAAAGTCTAACTGGAAAAAAAAATTCATTAATGTTTCTGAAAGTATCCAAAGGTTGTTTAGGTGAACTGATCTTTTCTCTTGAGAAGAAATTCATTGTGATATCCTTCCCTCTATGCACCGGTTCAAATGTGCCAATGTAATATCAAACTCTCATTTGCCATTTTTGCTTTTCAGCTCTTTATAATGAGTGTAGAGGACAAAAAGCAACCATGCAGTATCCAAATTTAAATTTTGCATTTAATAAGCCTGCAGGCCTATCTAAACTTCAGAGGGAAAAATAGCACTGAATGAGGTAGAAATATATTCTACTGGAAACAATTGCTATTATTCAGAATTTATAAACTATAGCCTCGTCATGGCCCAAATGATATATGGTATTCAAATGGTTTATGCAGCTACTATAATGCAAACAATATGTTCTTAATGATTATAGTTAGACAAAACGATTTACACATCAAAATGAGTAAATCATAATTAAAATATCCCTGCTGAATTGATCAAATTTATCAGGTTTGGGCAGCTGCCAAAAGGCCTACGAGGTAAAGATGCAATTAAATCTTGTCTACCACGGCAATTGTATGTCCATTCAGAAGTCCTATCAAGTTCAGTAAGTAACTGAGCAGTATTGTAGCCAACATTTCTTTGTGAATGTATTCAGCATCAGCTTTTTAAACTTCTCAATTCAGTCCTGAAATACTCTTGAAATTTGGTCAGACAAAATTAAATGTAAGGCATGCTGCCCAGCTAAGTCTTTCTCATATGATTAAATGACTCATGTACGGTATATAAGAAAATAACAATATAAAATATATAAATTGTGAATAAAGACGGATGCCATCTGCTGGATTCTGTTTCCTATTTCTCTAGATTGCTTACCTCTTATATAAGAGCTTCATATGATTCATTTTTCATCATGACCAATTTTTGTAGTGATTATATTAACAGGAATACCAATTGGTAAACAATTAAATGTCCTTGCTATTTTACAGTACAATCACATTCTGTGGCCATTACTTCTAATGCTTGTTCATCCTGACAGCAAAATATTTCATCTCATAGGCAACAACCTTTCATCCCATCTATGACTATGCTGAGATAAATATTCCATAAATATTACAGAGCCTGTTCATCTTAATTTTAATAGCTACTTTTGCCACAGATTCCCGTTCCACTATATTGTAAATATGCTTGGAGGAAAAATAATATGACTATAGGGGATATGTAGTGAAATATGGAATAAGTTCCTAGTTCTTCCCGCCTACAAAGAGGAGTTCGTTGAATTGAAATTACCCATCCAGCCATCCAGCTAAAGGTTCAGCAAAAATGCTTAGTTGACTTTGTGTTTTGTATGACAGTGTCAATGAGTAAGCTTCCTTAAACTGGTTTTAAAATGTTCACTATGCTAACAGGTTTGGCATCAGTGCTGTTGGATAACTTTATAGGATGAGAGGCAGGGATGAAAGGAAGAGAAAGGCAGTATATCCTGTTTCTTCCTATGCTTAAAAATTGCCTGTAAGGTAAAGTAGAGTAACTCACAAGATTACATTTATAATATTTAGGTAGAGTTTCTCAATGTTCAACACATTTTGTAGACACAATCTTACTGTAGAATTAGTCCTACTTATAGTTCCTTCATTGAAGCCACTGAAATATAGTTAGATGACTAACTTAACTTCCATTCATTGTGAAAGGCTTGCTCTGAAAAGTAAATTTGGATTCTGCTTGGAGTCTTTAGAACTCTGTAAAAATGTGATTGAAGGAGAAAGTGCCTTGCCTTAGGCTGAGTCAACAGCAAGGTCAGGATCTAAGTGAAAAACGTTCTGAATCACAGCACCTTCTCTTAACCACTAAGAGCCAAAGAATCTGGGAGAAAATCTGAAACTTATGACACTGAACCAAACCTGCACAGCTCTGGCTACTGTTTCACTGCCAATTGAGCATGGAGGAGTGACTTTCCCCCACTTGCTGAGCCAAACTGCTATCCACCCATCCTTGAGTCAGAAGAAAACTATGCCGACATGAAATTGCTGTTGCCATTTGCCGATCCATAGTCGGCTGCTGTTCTAAGCCATCTGCCTTCTCTCCAAATAATAGGGGACAGAGAATAACAGATTTTATAAATGTTGAGGCTGTAGTGGTTGGTGCCCTTCAGCACTATTTTAACACTAGAGTAGTTAAGGACTAGTACAGTTTCAATTTCAATGCAGAAATTTCCTAACAGTGAGAACAATTAACCAGTGGAACGCCTTGCCACCAGAAGTTGTGGGTGCTCCATCACTGGAGGTTTTTAAAAAGAGACTGGACAGCCACTGGTCTGATATGGTATAGGATCTCCTGCTTGAGCAGGGGTTGGACTAGAAGACCTCCAAGGTCCCTTCCAACTCTGTTATTCTGTTGTTCTATTTATTAAGCCTGCCTTTCTCATAGGCTGGGGACAAGAACTACTGTCATGGGGACACAACAGAGAGAAAAAAGACATTTCCAGGGCTATGGTTACTGTAGATGCAAAAGTGTTTGTGTGTGGAGGGAGAAGATTAGTCATCATTTCTGAAGGTCTAAAACTTGATTTGACAGCAAGAGGTAGATATAACAAAATCACACTGAAATCTAAGATCAGCTACTTGTTAGGACATGTCCTGAAGAGAAATGGTGGATAATAGCTACCACTTATATTATGAAAGTTTTATAGTTATTTGGCAAGGGCAGCTGTTCACTCTCAATAAGTGTTTTGCATTGTAAGTTAGTACACATATTATGGGAGGCTGCTATAAAGCTTAGTAAAAGAGTAACCATAATAATTAGTTGCACTATAAATAACTGCTGCTGGAAACCATATAGAGACATGTTGAAGGAATCTGTCTACTGGCATACAAACTTCAGATCAGCATTGGACTATCTCTTTGCATGTCTAGTTCTAGAATCCAACTTATTCCATTTTATTTGCCTTTTTTAATTCTAGCTTATTTTCATAATTGTGACACCTCTCCTGTGCGAGCTGCGCTGGCTACCTGTGATCCTCAGGGTCCACTTCAAGGTGCTGGTTTTAACCTATAAAGCCCTAAATGGCTTAGACCCAGGGTACTTGCAGGACCACCTTCTGCCAGCAACGTCCTCCCACCATCCCGTGCGTTCCCACAGAGCGGGCCTCCTCAGGGTGCCATCAGCTAGACAATGCTGGCTGGCGGTCCCCAGGGGGAGGACTTTCTCTGTGGGAGCACCAACCCTCTGGAATGGCTTACCCACTGAGCTCCGGATGGCTCCCGATCTCCGCTCCTTCCACCACGACCTAAAGACATGGCTATTTCACCAAATCGGCTGATCCAACGATGGGGATTTTTAATGTTTTTTAATTGTTTTAATAATTTAAATTTAATATTTTAATTCAGTTTTAATTGATATTGTATTTTGTGGTATTGTATTTTATCTTTTGTTAGCCGCCCCGAGTCCTTCGGGAGAAGGGCAGCATATCAGTCCCACAAATAAAATAAAATAATTATTATACAAAGATTGGGTCACACAAAATACTGCCTAGGAGATTGGTGACATTGGTGATTTTTGACAAAGGAATTCCTAGGCAACTGAATAATTAAATGATTAATACCTTGCTATGATATTTACAATCAACTGGTATGGCTGGTTTGGAGTGAAGGAAAAAATAGACTACAATGGGAGAAAGGAATAAAGTACAGCCTATCAAGAAACCTATTATTTAGTCATTTGTTCCCACTAAAAATTGGAACTTAGGTCAGACGAATGTAGAGAGTTAAAGGTAAAGGTAAAGGTTCCCCCGCATATGCGTGCTAGTCGTTTCCAGCTCTAAAGGGTTATATGTGGTCAAATTAAAATTCACATATAACTTTTTCTATTCTGTGAAATCATTACTCATTTTGATTTCTGAAAGTTCATTATAAAGAATGAAATGTAAAGTTTCTGGATGGAACTCATAAAAAGAGCAAATGGAGATTCACAGATGAGTTTCCACTCTCTGGAAACTCCAGAGGAAATAGATTCTTGCAGTATTTGCTTTGGAGAAATCTCCTAGCTGGAAATTAATAAGGTGTTGACATTCTCCCTGCCATCAACAGCATTGTGAGGACAAAGGGGTGTGGCACAAATTCTGTGTTACCACAGTGGTGGGTGTGGAAGTGACCTTAGATGAGTGGTAGAAAATTCTCTAGCTGAAAGTTGGAGATGGTTAGTGGTAAGGATATCCATCTCTTGAAGGGATTTTTCTGCAGAGCAATGGGAGCAAAGAGCAAGGGAAGGAGATATCAAGTTGAATGAAGTTTGACATAAGAGCAGACTGTTGCTTTAAATAGTATTCATCTCCTGCAAGCATTTATTGTCCTTTGCACCCTCCCTTTAGGACCTAATAAGAAGAAAGTAAGAAGATAATGAGAAGGGTTTTCATTGGAAAAATCCCCGCAAATTGGGATTTTTTTCAGTCCCAACATCTATCTGTCTGTCTGTCTGTCTGTCTGTCTATTATCTCTCTATCTATCCATCTCTCGCTCTCTCTGTCTCTCTCTCTCTGTCTCTATCTATCTATCTATCATCTATCTATCTATGTTTTGGTCAGCCATTTCTGGGAAGCTATTCATAAACTTGTGAAAGCCTCTTTTCCTATTCTTAGATATTGTTAGCTGTGATAAAGTTGAGACACATGAGCATGAATTTACAAAATAATTTACAGTGCAAATTTGTAGGCACATCTGACACTAAATCTGACTGGGACCTCAAAGAATGGGGGAGCAGGCTAAGAATTAAAGCAGTGGTCCCCAACCTTTGCAGCCTGGCAGCCCTGCTGGGGAGAGAGAGGGGAACAGGGCCATGTGAGTGGCAATCTAGTGCATGCATGTGCAGGCAAGCTCAAATTGCACGAGTTGAGCTGTGTGCACAAATGCACGCTGCCCTGCCACTTCCATGGGCTGGTTCTGAATAGTCATGGCCAGGTGTTGAGGAACCTGAATTAAAGCACTCTCTACTGTAGGATAAACTGAGAAATCAAAAAACATCCTGAAAGAAGGAAATGAAAATTTATCCTTGTAAAGTGGCTAAGAGGTACCTCATGGAAACCCATGAAGTCCCTTGGAATTGAACTCAGGACTTTTGTCTACCCGTGCTTACCTTGCAATTCGGAGGCTGGTGAGTAAGAAGTGGAAGAGAGAGAATGCCCAAGAGCTGTATATAGACAAGAATCGTTTAGGAACATAGCACTTTATAAGGTCATTAATATCTTGTTATAAATTCCATCAATAACTCCATTAACATGACACAAATATACGCATACACACTAGGAGTAGAGTCTTCTTACGTCATCATTGAGAACTTGTTTGGCATGTTTTATATTTTTCTTATGAGCAAAAGGTAACAGGGAAACTATACTGATCTTATTTTTATGCATCCTATATGGTCAGGATTGCACTTCCTGCATATATGTTAACACTTTATTATGCATTCTGTTGAACATCTCTGTTGTTTCATCATTAAACAGAAGTCTGGAATTAAATCTCTATACAAATGATGCAGAATTGTATTCAGGCATATAATGTTTAAAGAAAAGCGGCTGCATCTGAATAGGAAATGTTGATTCCTGTGCAGTCAAGGTGGTTCCATTTACAGATAAGAATTAGGTTTAAAGGAAGGAAGGAAGAACTTTCTGTCCCCATTGGAAGGAAAAATTAAAAAGTTGGAGCTTGGGGGTATTTAACTACCTAAATACATAACTGTGAAAGTGTAACAATTCTGGAATTCAAAGATCAGATTTACTACCGGTTCTGTGGGCGTGGCTTGGTGGGTGTGGCATGGTGGGCATGGTGTGGCTTGGTGGGTGTGGCTTGGTGGGCATAGGATACTGCAAAATCTCCATTCCACCCCACTCTGGGGTCAGCCAGAGGTGGTATCTGCTGGTTCTCCGAACTACTCAAAATTTCCACTACTGGTTCTCCAGAACTGTCAGAACCTGCTGAATAGCACCCTTGGGCTAACCTCTAATAATCATTTATAGGATTGTACTACAAAAACTTTTTTAGTGAGTGATCTTTCAACTATCTAGCTGACTTTTATTGCTTTTATGAGTGCCTGTCATCATTTTCAGTAGGTGCTGTTTGGAGTGGAGCAGCACAGAAATATCAGTAATAATATAATTTCTATACTAAACCATTCCATGATTTGTGTGTTATGATTCTACTGAGTGATTTTTTTCCCCCACATCAAGGAAAAACTTTTTATGTTAAGGTGGCATGAATTAATGGCAGGTTATATGCTATAAACTGAGGGCATATACTAATCCAGTATCTGATTTTTTTTTAATATAAACAATGCTGTGCTTCATGGCCTGGACATTGATATTTGAAGATAGATCTTTTTAACATTGATATTTTATTGAGTTCTACTAATCTAGTTGAAATGTTAATTTATATTGCTAATCCATGTAGGATATGCCATAAATGAATGAAAGAGAGAGAGAGAGAGAGAGAGAGAGAAAGAAAGAAAGAAAGAAAGAAAGAAAGAAAGAAAGAAAGAAAGAAGTACATGCAAAATGGAAAATCTTCCACCAATTAGAAAGAGAATCCATAACACACATTACACCTGCAACTTAAAGCATTCTTTTCATTAATCTTCAACCTGTTTCAATAGCTTCCATTACATTGTACAATAATAATGTAAATATAATTTATGTTATTCTAAATTTTCTATTAGTTAAAACAAATTGAAAACAATTTTAGTTATTATTATAAATTATTATTATGGTATTTTAGTTATTAGTATTCTTTGCTGTGCAGCTATCTTTTAAGGCTGTCCTTAGAAGACCTTGTGACGGCCGTGACCAGGGGGGGCCTTCGCCCAGGTTCGCCTGGTGCGACAGTTGCGCCTGTTCCTAGACCCAGATGCCATTCGCACAGTCACTCAAGCAATGGTCATCTTGCGCTTAGACTACTGCAACTCCTTCTACATGGGGCTGCCCTTGAGGTGTACCCGGAGGTTCCAGTTAGTCCAGAATGCGGCCACGCAGGTAGTTACGGGAGCTTCCCGTTACTCCCGTGTGACACCTTTCCTGCGCGAGCTGCACTGGCTACCGGTGGCTCTCTGGATTCGCTTCAAGGTGCTGGTACTCACCTATAAAGCCCTACATGGCATCGGCCCAGGGTACTTGCAGGACCACCTTCTTCATCCCAACGCCCCATGTGCTCACATAGGGCTGCACTCCTCAGGGTACCATCAGCCAGACAATGTCGGCTGGTGGTGCCCAGAGCGAGGGCATTCTCTGTGGGCCCACCGACCCTCTGGAACGAACTCCCCACCGACCTCCGGACTGCCCCTTCCGTCGCGATCTGAAGACGTGGCTTTTTAATCAGAGCTGCTGATGGATCGGGTTTTTAAAATGTCTCTTGTTTTATATTGTTTGTAAACTCAAATTATTTAATTTTATAATTTCCTATGTTTTTATGTCTTTCTTGTCTTTAGACTATCCTGTGAACCGCCCCGAGTCCCTCGGGAGAAGGGCGGCATACAAATGCAATAAATAAATAAATAAATAAATACCTCACAATATGGCTTCGGTGTAATTACAGCACTCAGAATATCTGGCAATGAATACACACAGGTAGTTCTCAACTTACAACCATTCATACAAGCCCGTTCAAAGTTACAATGGCACTGAAAAAGTGACCTATGATTGTTTTTAACACTTACAATGATTGCAGCATCTTCATGCTCATGTGATCACAATTTGGATGCTTGGCAATTGGCATGTATTTATGACATTGCAATGTCCTGGGATCAAATGATCACCTTTTGTGACTTTCTGACAAGCAAAGTCAATGGGGAAGGCAGATTCACTTAAGTACCATTACTAACTTAACAACTACACTGATTCACTTAACAACCTTGGTAAGAAAGATTGTAAAATGGGGCAAAATTCACTTAACAACTGTCTTGCTTAGCAACAGGAATTTTTGGCTCAATTGCGCTCATAGGTCAAGGACTACCTGTAGTAGCTTTTCCATTATGGTCACTCAACATCTGCAGAGCAAAATTAGGCACAAATAGGCAGAAAAATACTAATTTGGACAATTAAAAGTTTCAAGCGATATTTTCATGGAAGTAAAGTATCCTTATCCCCGATCAAAATCACATCACGTATTAGTACCACTTTATAAAGCCTTAGTAAGGTCATACATGGAATACTACATCCAGTTTTGGTCATCACACTATATAAAAGTTGCTGAAACTTTGGAAAATGTATAAAGAGCAACTAAGATGATTAAAGGCCTGGAGACAAAAACATATGGTTGCAGGAATATGGCCAGTCTAGAGAAAAGAAGGACTAGGGGTAACATGATAGCAGTATTCCAGTATTTGAGGGGCTGTCACAAAGAAGAGAGGGTCAACTTATTTTCCAAAACACCTGAAGGCAGGACAAGAAACAATGGATGGAAACTAATCAAGGAGAGAAGAAATCTGGAATTAAGGAGAAACTTCCCAACTGTGAGGACAATTAACCAGTGGAACAGCTTGCCTTCAGAAGTTGTAGGGGCTTCGTCACTGGAGGTTTTTAAGAAACAATTGCATTTTGTGGTATGATTTTACCAACAAGTTATATGTAACAAGAAATCATATGCCAGTGATGTTCTTACATTTAAGGTTCTGAAACCTAATCAGAGAAGCTGAGCAGTCATCTCACACCAAAATGCGATTTGCTGACCAACTTAAAAAAAAAAACAAATACAGAAAGAAAATATTATAACCAATTTAACTGGATATACTCAACTGTAATGTTTAAGTTACCAACAAGGCAGCTGTTGAAGATAAATAGACACAGATAGTTATCACTATCACCACAAAAACCACTAGTCCTTAGATTTCTAATTATAAAGGCTATTACGCTGGCAGAAAAGGCATAGTTTTTGGATTATTGATTGATCAAACATATTGTTAGGCTGCATAATTTTTTTGCAATACTGGAAATCACATTAGTTGACTTTTTTTGATGTTGCAGTAGATCCCAAAACCTACTCCTGACAAGTCAAATGGACACCACAGGCACGGTTAATGCCTTACTTTGGAACAACAAAAATCCTCATTCACTAGAATTACAACATGCTTACTACAGATAAAAATTATAATGCTTTTTTTGAGTACTGTTAATTTATATAAAAGTCTAGAGTTGCTTCAATAGCAAAACGGTGGCATATAAATTAATAAATAAAATAAGTTTTTATGCTATTTTCTGGCCAAAGGCTCTCAAAGCAGCTGTATACAAGAAAGTTAAACCATGTACAGATATATCCTCGATTTATGATCACAATTGAGCCCAAAATTTCTGTTGCCAAGGGAGACATTTATTGAGTTATACCCCATCTTATGATTTTTCTTGCCACAGTGGATAAGGAAATCATTCCAGTTGTTAAGTTAGTAACATGGTTGTTAAGTGAATCTGGCTTCCCCATTGACTTTGCTGGTCAGAAGGTCGTAAAATGGGATCACAGGACCCTCAGGCACTGCAACCATCATAAATATGAATCGGTTGCCAAACGTCTGAATTTTGATCACATGACCAAAGGTCATGTGAAAAAAGCTATACCCCCCTTTTTTTTAACTGTCACTAAACGAACTGTTGTAAATCGAGGACTACCTGTTTTCCACCGGGATAGAAAGGGACATAAACCAGTGTCTCATAGATTTATTTGTGTTAAGAAGGGGTGTGTTTATGTGCCGGAATTTGTGCCACATAGTATGTTCAATCGTTTCCTGGTCTAGTGTAAACGTGGCCCCAGCTGAGCGGAACGGTTTGTGGGGAGGCGCCTCTGCTAAATCTCTGGCACCCTCCCCGAAAAGCAGAGCCAGCTGTTCCTCTTTATTGCTTCGAGCAAGATGCCAGCCAAGTCAGACCCCATCTTGCCTCCGAGAAATTACAAATTTGCAAATTATTGGTCGTGTTTCAATGGCTACAGTTGCGAATGCAGCGCAATGCACGCGCCCCTCCCTCTAACCCTTTGCCCCCCTCACTGGCGCCTTTCCTGGTGGGTGTGAAGGGAAAAAGGTCGGGCAGGGATTACCCCTCCACGCGGGTCGCCCCGGCCCGGT
>JANHFM010009303.1:7170-17851 GCA_032468115.1 Grayia smithii
ACCCAGATTGTTGGGGGCAATATGCTAACTCTGTAAACCACTTAGAGAGGGCTGTAAAAGCACTATGAAGCGGTATGGAAGTCTAAGTGCTATTGCTTCCGACCCAATACTGATATGCAATGCAGCCCTAATGCATTGTTCATCTGGGAAAGCAGCTTTCAATGGAAAATAGGCTGATTATCCATACCTAAAAATGGTATTACTCAAGTATGAGATGCCTCCCTGATGTGATCTGTGAATTTTTATTATGGACTGTTAATATCTTGGTGCCTTTATCTATATTAAACAAACCAAAGCCTATCACTAACAGAGGTTATCAATGATCACTGTGTCAAGTTGTAGATTTCTTTAGCCTATAAAATCTAGAAAGCAACACTATGATAAAGTATAGAATTTTCAGATATAATATCAAAACTAAGTTAGGATTCCAAACATAGCACATGTTTGGAAATCCGTAAACCAATCATATCTTTTCCTTTGATTGCAAAGACTGCCCTCGCTAGTTGTTTTAAAGAGTTCTTAACAGGTACTACATTCATGTAAAGGAGAACTTTTGGTAATCAAATACAAAGCATTGCCCAGCCCTAGGATATAATCTTTTTTTTTCCTTGCCACCTCATTTATCCTTAATGATCATTCCAAATTTTTGTACAGGTTTCATGGCTATGAAAAGACTTGAAAATAAGTCTTCCCAGGCCTACATTAAGTCAGGTCTAATTTCAACTGCTTGCTAGTTACAACACACATCTTTTCCATGATTCTAATTATTCTACCTGAAATTCCATAAGTATATTAGTATGTCTTAAATGCATATGCCAGTTCTATTGAAATATATATTTTCTGATCCTGCAGCTTTGCAGGATTTGGAGAAGTACAAAATCTGAGGAACAGCTAACTTCTGCCTTCTGACTGGGCAGATGTAGTCATTCTGGGCAGTAGCAATTCACAAAGAGCAGATTACTCAAGTATTCTTCTTCTTGATTTTCCACTCATTCTGTAAATGGTTTGGTTATCCATAATTGGGATGTTAAAAGACAGTAATCCTTTTTTTATTAATGATTTGTATTAGTTTATAATGAAACATACAAAGAAAATACAAAAGTAAATAATAGGAAAGAGAGGAAAGGAAAAGGGGAAGAGAAACATGGGGAAAAAGAAAAGTGGAAAAAGAAAAAAGGTGTTGACTTCCAACTCCCTTTGGTGCAGTAGAATGAGGCATTAACATCAAATCTCAACTTTTTACTTTTACATAATAGTTTCTATTATGCATGGAACTATTATTGTATCAGATGCATGTAACTAAACATTTCTATAACAACAAATCTATCTAATCAATAAAACCCAAAATCAAAGTTTCATTTTTTTCCCACCTCAAGCACAAAGTCCAGAAGCGGTTTCCAAGTGGAAAGAAAATTACAAAAGTATTTGTAATTTTTTCTTCGAATAAAACAGTCAATTTAGCCATCTCTGCTAACTCTATCAGGTTTTTCAGCCATTTGTCCATTATGGGGATTGAGGTTACCTTCCATTTCTGTGTGTAGAAATGCTGCCATCAACATGCATAACATCAACATTCCAAATGTTTTTCCAAGTCTTTTTCCATTAAAGCCCTACATGGCATCGACCCAGGATACTTGCAGGACCACCTTCTGCCGTCCTCCCACCACCCTGTGTGCTCACATAGGGCTGCACTCCTCAGGGTCCCATCGGCCAGACAATGTCGGCTGGTGGTGGCCAGGGCAAGGGCGTTCTCTGTGGGAGCACCAACCCTCTGGAATGGGTTACCCACTGACCTCCGGACTGCCCCTGACTTCCGCTCCTTCCGTCGTGATCTGAAGACATGGCTTTTTAATCAGATCTGCTGATGGGATCAGGTTTTTAAATTCTTTCTGGTTTTTTTTTTAATTGTCTTAATTTAAATTATTTAACTATTATAATTCTATTTTATATTGTATTTTTAAAATTGTTTTGTGAGCCACCCCGAGTGCCTCGGGAGAAGGGTGGCATATAAATAAAATTATTATTATTATTATTATTATTATTATTATTATTATTATTATCTTAATCTAAAGAACTCTCAGGTACGTAGCTATCCTCCACTGTTTCCAGTCACAAGTAAATTCAATGGAAAATAAAAGTAGACAAATGATATGAAGTCAGATTGGCTTCATCTGCTTATGTATCACAATTAGGTTTGCATCAGATCCAAAGCAATTCTTTCAATCATTGTCAAAGCCTGCATAACCCTAATAGATATTAGTGGATGTTGCAATGTAATCTTAAAACTGGGGGTGAATTATAGACAAACCCATTTGTAGAACAAGGAAACTATAGTTCTAAGAGACTATGCACTTAAGACAAGATGATGGGCAGGGAGAGACAGAGGAAGGGCCTTACCATCTCCCAGAGTCGATGCCGGTTCAACGAAATCACCACCATGGTGGGCCTCACCAAGTAACCACCTTTGTTGAAGGAGAGATCCCTGTTTTCCCATGTCACATTGAGTAAATGCCTATGAAGAATAAGGAAAGCCATTAATCTTATGTTTTGGTATAACACCTTCATTTCTTTTGAAAGCAAATGCTTCCAAATTGGCCTGGCTTTATCTTGTACAAGATGGCAAATGGACACTTTATACCAAGCCCATCCTTGCTGCCAGCTAAGATCTCCGAGGTCTCAGAAGCCAAACATAAAGTGGGAGAAAGTATTTCAATTTTGCCAATTGAATTATTTTTAAAATCTGTCTATGAAGAAGATATTTATTAATTAAAGCTGTACAGTGATATTTTCATTTCCAAGGCAGCACACAGGAAGGGAGCTCCTCCACTTTTAGCCTCACAGGCCTTCAAAGTGGGTGAGGCTGGAAAAGCCACTCAGCAATTACCACCAGCAAGAGAGAATTCCAAACCAGTAGCATCCACTGTCCTGGCACCAGTTCTCAGTGGCACTGCCATCCATTTGTTGCCCCATGTAAAAAGGGGCATGATCCCCACGTGGACTGTGATTGGTAGTACTGCAAAGTATCAGCACAGCAAATATTGATCTGCTTATTCAGTGGATTTCTCCCAGACTTTGTAATTGCTACAGATGACATTGTCTTTTTGTGGTCTACATTTTAAGCATACGTAAGAAATATCTGTTTTTAATGCATTCAGTGCAGCTCTTAATTCTAGATGATGAACCAATTTAAAAATGAAATTAAAATTAAATTAAAGTAAAATAGACTCAGAGTGCTGCGATTATATTTTGAGTTCCATTTTTTTAACAGAGGAGCATCAGTGTAGCATAGCAGAATGGAAATGGAAAGCTGTTTTGCTTCAGGACTTTGCTAACTGCTCACTCTTACTGTCACTGCTTCTAGGAGGTGAAGTTTCCTGGCATGACTGATCTCAAAAGAGAGGAGTGTTGGGTAGAATGGCAGTGACAACAGCTTGGTTTGACCTCTCCACATTCTTCATCCTAGTATTCCTCTTTTCCTTCACTCCCTTGGTAGTATAGGTAGCCCTCAATTTATGACCACATTTGAACCCAACATTTCTGTTGCTAAGGTGATCATGTGATCCCGGGATGTTGTAACCGTCAAAAATATGAAAGAGTTGCCAAGCATCTCAATTTTGATCAGGTTACCATTAGGATGCTTAAATGCTTCTAAATATGAAAAATGGTCATAAGTCACTTTTTTTCAGTGCTGTTATAACTTTGAAGGGGCACTAAATGAACTGTTGTAAATCAAGGACTACCTGTAATTATAATCCCTCTTACTTGAAAGGGAAGAGAGTGGAACCAAGATCCTCTTATACAGGGGTGTCAAACTTAAGGCCCATGGGCCTGGTCCGGTTCTTGGGGCTGCCCTGGAACCAGCAAAGGACCAGCCCATGGTACTTCTGCCAGCAAAAATGGAGCAAGGGATGGTTGCGTGTAGCCCTCCCGAGCTCTGTTTTCACTGGCAGAGGGTTGCAGGAGACCGTCATAGCCGAAAATGGAGATCGGGAGCCTGTTTTTCACTGACAGAGCACTTGGGCCACCACAGGCACCCCCGACGTGAGGGAAGTCGAACTGGCCACCGCCCACACAGGCCACACCCACCCCGGCCCCCTGAGGTCAAACACAACCCTGATATGGCCCTCAATGAAATCGAGTTTGACACCCCTGCTATAGCTTAGTGGTATGATGTCAAATGTGTCCTTGTTCCTACAAAACCAAGTGCTCTGAAGTTCAGAAATAAAAGACTTAGGTCATCCTTTAAGACTAAAAAGTTATCATGGCAGATACACTTCATCAATCCATTTCATCATGATTGAGAATGTCATTCATTCCCAAAGTCCAGAAATGATAGAATTTGAGGCATTCTTGAAAACCTTTTTAAATTAATAGTTATAAAGTTTGAACTTATTCAGAGCCTATCTATTTTAAATCAGAATTCAGAAATAAGAATTTGTTCTTAGGCTGTTGAGGATCAGGATAAGTGTGCACAATGCATGTAGCTTCTCTGATTGCTCCTAAAACTATTAAGCTTCTCTTGCTATGGCTGCACTCTTCTCCACTGTCTACACTCTTCAATTGAATAAACATGCCTTTTCACCATTTCAGAAATTCTCACTATACATATATTCAGCCTGAAGAATTCTTACTACAGAACGTGCAAATATCTGGCTATGAGAAATGCTGAGGAGAGACGTATGTTAATTTTTAAAGCTACGTTATTAAATTATAGAAATCTAGGAAGTCCTATTAGGATTACCGCTAAACTGCCTCTCACATAGCTGTGAGAGGCACAATGAGACATTGTTGTCAATCAAATTCTGATTTCTAATATACACCCACAAACGTCGGTTTAAATCAATGTTACCTCTACTGACCTATAGAAAGTGTTTGTTGGTGTGTTAGAAGGAGTTTTGCTATTGCAATCTCTGCCTACGATGGGGAGATAGCCATGGGCCTTGAAATAGCTCTCAGCTCCGATAGCAATGATAGCCACTCCATCACGGACCTTTTGTCTCAGGTTCATTTTCCAGCTTTCAGTGGCTACACTGACGAGGCCAATAGGGAACGAGGTAGGTGGCGCATCCATGTTCCCCACTGTTAGACTAGGCACAATCCAGACATAGCCAGGGCCAATCAAACCGGCCTGCTCGACCACTTGGAAGAGGAACTCTGCCTCATCTCGTGAACAATAGACGATCATGACTTGAGAGTCAATCTGGCGCAGTAGTTTCTGCAATTTGGAGATACTCGTATCCTGGGACATCTCAAAGGTCAAGATATCCTGGATCTCCCAGCCAAAATAGCTGGTATCTGTGAAGGACCGAATTACATCCAGGAAGATGCTATATCCTGGATAGAGGCTGGTGATAACAGCGAAGGAGCTCCAGTCGTATTCCTCCAAGACTTTGAAGATCACTTGTATCTGTTGTTCAATTGAGACACCCAACTGTAGAAAGGCAGAGCCAGGCTCCTAGGAAAAAGAGAGAGAGACAGAGAGAGAACTAATGAATGAAGAGGATAAGCAAGATTTCAGCAAACAATGTATATTTCTTGATATCTTAACTAAGCCTCCCCCAACTTGGTGCTGTACTTCAGTTTCCATAAGTTTTTCAATCAGCGTGGCCTCTATGCAAGTGAATGTGACCTACCTGAAAAATTGGAGAAAGCCATCTGTAGCTATTATCTCAGAATAATAGAATAGTGTTCTTGACGAACATTTTCCTAACATTTTCTAATTGAATACTGGTATAGCATGTTGCAGCTATGAAGTCGGAAAATTCATCCTGGTTTTCAGCCTTGCTACCTATTTGCTTCATAAAAATGGGGCATATCAAGATATCTGCTTTCATATGAGTCATTTCCAAGTAAAAACAGAAAGCATTATCACCACTACAATCTCTAAATCTATTGTGAACTTAAATTACAGTAATCATTTCTTATCCTACTAGGTCTGCTTCAACAACACTGAATCGGGTATTCTGACTCATTGTGCCTTTTTAAATTCCTAATTCTCACCCTTTATGTTTGATTGCATTTCACACTATTTCCCCCTAATAGACATAATACACATACATAGGAGACCCATGGAGAGAAAACAGTAATTTTCCTGAACTGTAAACTACTGAATACACTGCCACACAGCAATGGAATATACCATAGACTTTAAAACAAAACATGATCCTTCACTTTTTCTTCCCAAACTTAAGAATGTTCAGTGTAACATTTTGTACAAAGATCATTTTAATAGTTTTCTAAACAAATTGACCAAGATAGTGTATTAATCTTTAACCTTGATATATTGTTCTTTCTAGTAAAACCTAAAGTCTTAAAATACACATATACGGTACTAATTAAGCTCTTTCTTAATATATGGGCATTGATTTTTGTTAATCATTTAGAAAAGGGGGGGGGGGTATGCTTTTGTTGCTTGTGAAATTCAAATGGAAGTTCCACATAACTTTTCAGCGCAATTTAATGTAATCTCCAAATAAATTGTGTTGTTTTTCTTTAAAAGAAGAGAGAGATCTAAAACAATCCCAGCAAAGTGAATCATTAGAAAGCAAAGATTTAATATGAAATAAATTGGCAGAGAAGGTGGGAGACAAGCTGTCTCAGAAACTAAAACCGCAAGCTTACAGTTAATGAGATATTTAGGCCTTTTTAAGTAAAGTTACTGTACCTTTATGTATCCTAATATGACAGTATTTAAATTGGCTTTGTGTCTAACTGTCCTTTCACTTAAAGGGAGGAATATTTGTGAGCTTGTTCTCTTTAAAAGAGAAATTATTCTTCTTTGGCATGTTAACTTTCAGTCTTTTCTTCATACTAGGATAGTGGGACCGCTTTATGCTTCCTAAATGTAGATTTGCTTACTGTTAAGACTGCTGCATTTTATATATGTTAATTAATGTTTTTAGTCTCTGTTTGGACTTTTTGCTGACACCTGAATTGGAAAGAACGTTACTTATTGGATTTGTCTATAGTTAAGAGATGAGTTATGGGAAGAAGAATTGTATCTGTTAATTAAGAGGTGGTGAAGAGTTTGGGAAATTGTTTAGATCTGTCAAGAAGAGAGTGAAGTTGCTTTCTTAGGGTTTTTCTTTCATTTTTTCTTTCTTCTTTGCTTTCTTGCACCTTTTTCTATTTTTTTTCTTTTTAGTTTGTATTATATTTTACTATTGCAATTAAAACTTTTAGTATATCATTTAAAAAAGGAACCTGAGACAGCAGAAGGAATAAATTGTTCTTGCAGAAGAAAAGGACATTTCTTCAGAATAGGAAAGTGTCGTTCTGTAATTCCCAAATTAATTTAGCAATGAAGGCAATGAATATGAACAAAACATATTGTTGCAATCAAATGCAAGCCAGCTAAGACCTTGAAGACGATTATTTCTTTAAAAGTAAGCTCACCAACAAAATTAAATCATTGGTTTAGAATAGCAGCCATCTTCCTTAGGGAAGACATATAGGTCAGCAGTATTGCATACGCTTTGCATGACAAAAGGACCAGATGCACTCCTTACCATCTCTATAGAGATGTGCTCATCAAAATCCCACCTGTCTGCTGTCAAGCGGTGCAGATATTCTTAAGCTTCCTTGAGTCTTAATTAGACTTGACCTGAAGCACCTCTGTATAATCTTCAGATCTCAGTATAATGCAGGTTCCATGCATACGTAGATAGGGATAGATAGATATAGTACCTAAATGAGATCTACTTATGCATCTACCTAAATGGAATATCTAGGAGTCATAGAGAACATTCAACTTGCCTATTTATGAAATATATACATTCTAGTGAAATTTAAGCATAGGCATCTAAATACAATCCATTTAGTTTGGTTAACCCATTTCCTGGGTTAATCAGGGGTTACCACAAAGAATAGGGAGTTAAACTATTCTCCAAAGTACCTGAGAGCAGAACAAGAAGTAAAGGATGGAAACTAATCAAGGAGAGAAACAACCTAGAACTAAGGAGAAATTTCCCCACAGTGAGAACAATTAACCAGTAGAACGGCTTGCCTCCAGAAGTTGTGAATGCTCCAACACTGGAAGGTTTTAAGAAGAGATTGGACAACCTCTTGTCTGAAATGGTATAGGGTTTCCTGCCTGAGCAGGGGGCTGGACTAGAAGACCTCCAAGGTCCCTTTCAACTCTGTTGTTCTATTCTGTTCATAATACATTGGAGCAACTAACTTGGGGATATCCACATTAACCATTCACACATAGAGATAAATACATGAAATCAGTTAAACCTAGCAAAGATGTGTAACTGACTTAGTTAAGTTCTAACTTGAATTTGATATTGTCTTTTCCTTTTGCTCATAAATTTATTAAACTTTTCCTTATAAAAATGGACAGTATATCCATGTAATCTGTGGCTTAAAGCACTGGCCACATGCATTTCCTCAACACCACTTCTGTGGCCCTGAGAATATTCCCAGAGAAGTTGAGGGGTACTTTTTGGTGGCTATCTAAAGATTTTAAGGGAAAACTAGAGTCACTTATTTCATCTTCTTAAAACCCCAAAGCAGCAACAAAACATGGCCCAATTTTTCCAATTGGTTTACAGGATGAAAGAGTTGGCTTTCATTCTTTCACGCACTAAAAATATTTAACTATCCCCAAAAGTTGAAATGGTTCTCCCCCATTGACCTCCTAATATCAGTAACTATGATCCATATGATTTCTGGAAGCAAAGCATTTTTTTTAATAAGATGAATCATAAATACATCTCTCTTTTTCTAACTGATGAAGTAAAGGGAAGTTGTGGTGAAAGAGGAATGCACATTCTGAGATTAAATATATGCTCAGAGTACTATTTAGCCTTTCTTAATTTCAAGTGACTTAAATCTCTGCAAGACTTAAATCAAACATTTTCATTCTTTAACATGCCTCAATGAGCTATTATGCAAACACTTGTTGTATGTCTCAACATACAAATATCTCAAAGTAAGCAAATATCTCAAAGTAAATCCCACAAGCCTGAATTCTACCCATCCCTACTCAAAGGCATCTCTTGGATTATATTGTTAGTATGCCTGGAGAAAAGTATCATATGATCATTTGCAATGCACTCTGCTTAGAAGAGAGGGAAAAATGGAACATTTTCCTCCAAGATTGGGCAGAACAAAAATCTTCCCAACTCCAGTCCTTTATATACCATATTGCCATAATTGATAACCTTTGTGATGACTTATTTTTTCTTTCCCCAAAATGACTAGCCACAGAAATATATTCATGACTACATAATACAGCACACTTTCTTAACCCAGTTCAGAAACCATCAGCAATGGGTGGTGAGTTTCTACAAAACTTTTTTGTAAGGTGGGACTTGAGGAGAAAGACCACCAAGAAGGAACTTTCGTAACTATCCTCAAAACAGACAAAGATCCACTGAGTTGACAAACATGAACACCTGCTAAGAAACTGGTGACTTTCTGTAGTGTAAGTTAATTCAGCCTGACGATACACATGCTGGCTAGCTACTTATGGCTTGTCAGATACTAACCTATCTGAACCAAAGCCTGATGTATCTGGAAGATAACAAATTAAAAAGGTTGTTATATTCTCTGCTTCCATGCAACAAGCTTGCTCTTTAGAATAGTGGACAGTATACCTAATATTTCTGCCATTGACTGCCACAAACACATCATCTCCAGTCAAGCTGAGCTGCTGTGGATAAATTGCTTCCAGGTAGAAATTTCCTTTCAATAACCTAAAGCTTTTTTTGACTGGAGAGTAAGAGCCACCTTGTCATTAGTCATCTTTGCACAGTTCTATATATTACTTTATGGGCCCCTTTCTCATACGGGGATTATTATTAACAGAGATCTGATCAAGCCAGAGGAACAGGCTAAAGAATATCCTCATTATTTCTAATCATGTCTGAATGGGCTCTTCTGCCTATAGATAACACAATGATCCAGGATCAGTCTTAGACAAATAAAACCACATTGTGTTGGCTGCTAACAAGGCACAGAAACATACCCTATTTTCTTGTGAGAAGTTGACAGTAACCACCACTGACACTTGTGACAGGTGAGCAAGCTAAAAATAATTACCCAAGTGCATAGCCCATCTGTAAAAAAAATTCAGTGTGTCCTACAGTAGTCTCTGCAATGTAGTTGCATGAGCCCTAATTTAGTGATTTAAGACACAAGTGCTGCTTTTCTAGAACGAAACATGGGACAGGATTTTGCACTTGCCAACATGAGCTGCATCCCAAAAATCAATAAACAGATGTTATACATTGACAAGATTTTGAGTGTATTTTCCTCCATTCCTGGAAATTAATATATTCCAGTTTTATGCTTATTTTAGCAATATAAATGGTTATCAAAAGGCTTGCCATAATTGTGCAAGATTTATTAGTTTCTATTTTCTTGCTACGATAGTTTTAGCAGCATTCAATGAACACTGGTTGACCTGTCTGACAAAAATATTAACTTCTACTTATATATTGTAAGAATTCTGAATAATCTGGCGAAATAGTGGTCAAAATACTGTGCCTTCTTCCTTAACTTCCATAATTCTATGTTATAGTTTGTGTCCATATAGGAATAGCCTTACAAACTTATCCATCAAAAGAATAGCCTTAAAACCTTAATAATTCATAACTCATAACATTACAAACAGGATAAACTCCATAAAAAGAATACAAATTTTTCCATAAAAAATAGCCTTACAGAAAAAGGG
>JANHFM010009304.1:0-25567 GCA_032468115.1 Grayia smithii
AGTATCCTTCCCCTGGAGTGGGGAGGGAATGGAGATTTTGCAGTATCCTTCCCCTGCCATGCCCACCAAGCCACACCTTCCAAGCCACACCACGCCCACCAAGCCATGCCCACAGAACCGGTAGTAAAAAAATTTGGATTTCACCACTGCCTTTGTCCATTTGGGAAGGAAGAGGATCACCATAAATTAGGCACCTCCAAGTGATCCATGGATGCCATGACCAATGCTGTCAAAAGGAATGGAGAGATAAATAAGACCAGTAAGGGTTGACTTTTCCCATCCAGATACAACAACATAGCTCCACCTCCTGACCTCTCCCCAGATGGGAGTTCAGAGGAGGGTGAGTGTCAGATGTCCCTCCATTCAATACTCAAGAAAGAAAACCCAAACTGTTCAGACCGATGCTGGAAGTGTAAAACCGGCAGGGGTACTTACTTCCACCAATGGTGGACATGTTTGGAAATAAGGAAATTTTGGATTAAAATGAAAAAATGGATTTTGCAGATTACAGGCGTGAGTTTTCCCCTTAAACCTGAATTGTTTTTATTAGGGATAAAGCCAAGAGAAATCAAAAATAAAGATTGGCATATTTTCACACATATAGTTACCGCAGCGAGATTGACTTTAGCTCAATATTCGAAAAACCCAACTGTACCACCTGACCAATTGGTTTTAACAAAAATTCTTGCTTGCGCTGAGTCTGACAAACTGACTTGTATTTTAAAAGACAAACAAAATTCAGATTTCTTTGAGAATTGGGAAAGATTTTACAGATGGTATGAAGGGAGAATAACATAAAATAGAACAACTATACTATAATGTGAGTGTAGGAACCGATGGCGGAACAAATATATTAGGATATATGTATATATTTAGAGACTTTTTTCAAACCCACTATGACTTTATTCACAGAATATGTTAGAATGTTTCAAAAGTATGTATCCAAGGAGTCTAGATAATCTCCTGGTCGTCTTTAGCTGTTTTCTTTGTTTTTTCTTACTTCCTGTTTTAATTGTATAGTTATTGTTATTGTTACTGTCCCAATGTATTCTTTTTCTATGCACCCTGGTTTGTTGTAGACATGTCTTAGTCTGTACGCTTCCTTTTTCTTTTTTCTGTATCCGTTATTGTTGTAAATAATAATAAAGACTATTTTTATTAAAAACAACAACAACCTGGTTTTGACTGATAAAACAAAGGAGATGATGCAGCATAATCATACTCCACTTTGTATCAAGGCTGCAGCTGTGGAGTATTAAGTATCTGTGGGTGCAGATAACAATCTGACTTGGTCTCTTCATACGTTATCTTTGCGCTGGATGAAACAAAGCATTGTTAAGAGACCCCACACACCCATTTCATGGTCTGTTTCTGTTGCTCTCCTCTGGGAGGTTTCGAAATATCTATAGCAGGACTACTAGATTCTGTAACAGCTTTCTTCCTAATGCCATCCATCCCCCCAGTACACTATGTACATGTATACATTCGAACTAGATTGTGATGTTTCTTTGTGCCATGTGTGTGTGTATGTGCATAATGGTTATCCTTTGAGAGCTGAACACAACAAAATTTCATTTTAATGCATGGAGATTAGTGTACATTTAAAATGACAATAAAGTTCTGTTCTATTCTATTCTATTCTATTCTATTCTATTCTATTCTATTCTATTCTATCCTATCCTGTTTCATTTTCTTAAACTTTTTAATTTCTTCTGCTATTTTTTATTCCTTTTCTACATCCTGTGCTTGCCCTAAAAGGGCTTGATGGCTTACATATTGATTTTTGCAATATGACTTATTTGCCTGTTAACTTTCTTTAGGCAGAATTTTGTTTCAGTAGCCCACAGCCTCCAGGCAAATCGCCTATCCAACTTTCCAAGCCAGAGAAAGCTGGAAAATGCTTTCATTTAAGAATGGTTTTGAGCGTAGGACGAGAGGCTGCGGTCCTTGCCATAAAGTTAAGAGGAGAAAGGCATGGTACCCTTTCCTCGGCGCCTATAGAAAATCGCGACGCTTCTCACCACCAGCCCCTCAGGTCGTAGGAAAGCAATGGTTTCACGTTGCCCCCGAAATCCCACCCAGTTTCGGGTGCTTTTTACATCAAAACCCGACCGCGCTTCAGAGGCTTTGGCCATAGAGGCGCGAAGGGCTAGAGTGGCACCTTTCCGCCTCGATAGAGAAACGTGGCGTAGAACAGCCGTCCTTTTCGATCGGAAGCTCAGCATTGCGGGAAGAAACGCCCGCCCGAAGCCTCGCAGCAGCGACGGTCGGTCTGTAGCTTCGGAAGGCGGAAGTGAGGTTGGTTTCCGGTGGCAACTGAAGGGGTTGCTTTGGGTCTCGTGTTGCGCAGGCGGGAAAGTGGGGCGAGGGGAAGGTGAGCGATGCGGGGCTTTGGGCCGGGAACCGGGGAGGCTCTAACACGGGTGGCCAGATGAAACCGAGGGCCACTGAAGGCCGGTGTGGTGGTGGTGGTGGTGGAGGCGGCCTTTGTTTATCTTCGTCTCTGCGCTCGCCGGCTGTGTAGAGCAGCGATCTCTGACATCCGCCTCTCCTAACTGGCGCCCGTCCACTCTGGCGTGGGGCGTGAGGTAGGGGGGGGGGCGCGCGTGGGCGACTGCCATTCCCAAGTGGGGCAAAAGGGCTGCACGAAGCTCCGAATAAAGTTTTCCTGACTCGCTTCTGAACTAGCCAGGGGCGGTAAGGATTGCCTCGGAAGGCCGGTGAATTTGGGCTGCCACTGGGAAAACTTTAGTAAAGACCCCACGGTGGCTCAGTGGCTAAGACGCTGAGCTTGCCGATCAGAAAGTTCGGCGGTTCGAATCCCTAGTAATAGGTCTCCTGCGTGAGCAGCGGGTTGGACTAGATGACCTCCAAGGTCCCTTCCAACTCTGTTACTGTTATTTATGTCTTTGTTATTTGAAACGGCACTGGGATGCTGTTATTAAGAGCCGGTTCGACACCAGGAGAGTGCCCAGTTTGGGACGGTAGAGGCAAACTTCTTTTTATTGTGGAAGTAAATGCTTGTGTGTATTCTATCTACTTTCCAGATTTCTGGAAAAAAAAGAAGAAGAAGAGATCCGGTGTTCTTGGTTTCTCAGGGCTTCCTTTGCTTCTCTCAGGGTAGAATATGCCAGTCATTAAGACTTCCGCTTGATGTCCTGTGGGATTCCTGGCAAAGCACCTTCCAAAGGAGATACTTTAGGGATCTCAGTCCAGCCCCTGCCATAGTGGGCAGGGAGCTGTCAACATGGCAGATACATTGGAGTTCAATGAAATATACCAAGAAGTGAAGGGATCTATGGTGAGTGATTTGGTAAACATTTCTGAATAGATAGATCTTGATGATTTGGAGTTGGGGCTGGAAACGGGATTAAACGAGACACATTTTATATGTCTGGATAAAGATTAGGTTTGTAAACATACCATTTTATGTAAGAGAACAGATCTTGTCTCTCAAGAATTCTGATTTAGGCATTGTGAAATCCATGATACTACAGTAGCTTAATTGGTATTCAGTGGTATTGAATTTTTCATGGCCAATCTAGGTGGGATCTAGCACACAGGTAGTCTCGATTTATGACCAGATTTGAACCCCAAATTTCAGTTGCTAAGTGAATGAATTTGGTCTCATTTTATGACCTTTCTTGCCACAGTTGTTAAGTGAATCAATGCAGTTTTAAGTTAGTAACATGGTGGTTAAGTGAATCTGGCTTCCCCACTGATTTTGCTTATCAGAAGGTTGCAAAAGGTGATCACATGACCCCAGGACACTGCAACCATCATAAATATGAGCCTCTTGCCAAGTATCCAAATTGTGATCATGTAACATAGGGAATGGTGCAACAGTCTTGTGAAAAATAGTCATAAGTCACTTTTTTCAACATTGTGATTTCAAATGGTCACTAAATCAATGGTTCTAAGTCAAGGAATACCTGTATATAATCTTCATCTTCATTATTTGGGCACAATGTTAGCAGAAATTTCTATAACTTGATTGATAAATTATGTGGTATTGAATTAATTGAGTTCAGATCTTTCAGTGGTGCACTCATTACCATTGTAATTGAATCCATCCAGCTTGCTATTGGTTGTCCTCTTCCCTCTCTCTTCACCTTTCTTAGCATTATGAACTTCTCCAGAGAATTAGTTTTTTGTATTATATGTGCATATTCCTTCAATTGCTTATCTATATGGATGTATGCTTGCTGCCAATGATTCTAAATTTTAAAGAGGATCTTAGAGACTCTTGAAAGAATGAAGGGCATAAGTTTTATTTTTTAATTTAGATGAGAAAATAGTCTATTCGTCCTTTAAATAGAAATTTGGTTTTCCTTTGTGTAAAAGGTTAGGTACCATCCTTTGCTTTCAGCTGCTATTCACTATCATTTTCTTACTGACTTTTTCTGTTCTGCACTAGAATGATGGCCGTCTGCGGCTAAACCGTCAAGGTGTGATTTTTAAGAACAGCAAAACTGGGAAAGTTGACAACATCCAGGCCTCAGATTTGGCGGAGGGTGTCTGGAGGCGAGTAGCATTGGGCCACGGCCTCAAGCTGCTTACTAAAAATGGCCACATCTACAAGTATGATGGGTTCAGAGAGACGGTAAGACTCTTTTAATGCAGGTTTGTTTTTGAACATGATGCATTAGAGAAGAATGCAGAGCTTTAATCAGATAGGCAGCTGAAGATACATTATTTTAAAAACTATTGGAGTGTTCACTGCAGCAAGAGATTTTGCAGTTGGATATCTAATCTGATTACCGGTATATCAGTGTTTTTTTCAATTGTGGATCTTATAATACTGTTTGTAATATGAATGGCACTTATAGCAGCAATACTTGTTTCCTAGTTAACTGTAACTGGAGATACTTGCATCAGCTGGTGACAGCACCTAGCTAATCTTGACTAGCTAAATAGAGTTGGGGCCCATTTTGTAATTGGATGTGGGAGACAACCTAGACATTCTAAAACTATTTATTTATCCCTATCTATCTATCTATCTATCTATCTATCTATCTATCTATCTATCTGGCATCTATTGGATTCATTCAATGAAAAGATTTTTTAAAAAACCTAGACAGAAAGAATGGCAAACCACTTTTCTATCAAGCCAGGGAAATTTCATAGTTATATCTATGCAAATTGCCAATAGCCCTGTTTAAATCAAAGCAAGTGTGATTTTGTTTTTGTTGGGTTTTTAAAAATATGTTTGCATTTGTTGAAGGAAGAGTTAGTGATAAAATACACATATATTTTTTTAAATGTAATGGCTCAACACCCGCATAACGTTTCTTAATATTATAGTTTAGGGCTTGTACTGTAAGTATCATCTGGGGTATAATGTAAATTTCTGTGGTATAAACAAAGGGACTAGCTTCGGATTACTGTTGTACATGTCTTTAGCTTGCTGGTGTGTACATTGACTGTTTTTATTCTTAGGAGTTCGACAAACTTTCAGATTTCTTCAAAACACACTTTCATTTAGATCTTGCTGAGAAAGATCTATGTGTAAAGGGCTGGAACTGGGGGACAGTCAAATTTGGAGGTGAGTTTTACACTATACCTCCATGGAAATTGGTAATTGGAAACAATTCAAGGAGACATAGCTAATTGAAAATGATAGATGAGTTTGTTGTAATTATCGGGGGGGGGGGATTGGTTGTTGGCTGTGAGGTAGTAGAGTAGTTGAACTTACATATAGGACTAAATAACATCTATTGTAATCATCACTTATTAAACAAGCAACAATTGGCTATGTTTTCACACTGTATTATGCTAAAACCTGTAGACCAAGATAATTGATTTTCAGTCTTTTTTTTTTGCTGTCCCAAACTTATGATCCTCGATGCTAACTACTGATGACATTGTTTTTGAGGCAAATTATGCTGTAAAATAGGCTTTTAAAAAGCCTACCATTCCTCCTTTCTCCCTCCAACACAACTGTAGGACAGTTGTGTCAAACTTGATTTCATTGAGGGCCACATCAGAGTTGTGTTTGAGCTTGGTGGGTTGGGTGGACTGGGTGGACATGGCCAGCTCGACGTCACTCATGTCAGGGGCACCTGTGGCAGCCCGAGCACTCTGCCAGCAAAAATATGTGGCCCTCTTGAGGTCAATTTTTGCTGGCAGGGGGTTGCAGGAGGCCGTCGCAGCTGAAAATGGAGCTCGGGGGCAAGTGCAGCCCTTCCGAGCTCCGTTTTCACTGGCAGAGGCACCATGGGCCGGTCCTTCGCTGTTTCCAGGACAGCCCTGCCAGCCAGATCTAACCAACCCGCAGGCTGCATCTGGCCCGCAGGCCTTGAGTTTGACACCCCTGCTGTAAGAGAACACTGACTATTTCAGTCCAAATAATGTCCTGTGCTCTTTATATCATTGTCCTGCTTGGTGTAGCCTTGCTGCTCCACGTTAAATGGTTCCCAGTAGTCAAAAGGTTGCCCACCCCTTCTATATAAACCTTAGTATGCAGATCACCAAGAATTTTGCAGTTAGCACATTATGGCTTAGCAGGCGGTGAGAAAGAAGATAATGTACTTTGGTGGGGGTAAACAGTTGCTTTTTGTGTTTGTTTTCCCAAGGGCAACTTCTCTCTTTTGATATTGGGGAGCAACCAGTTTTTGAAATCCCGCTCAGTAATGTCTCCCAGTGCACTACTGGCAAGAATGAGGTGACTCTGGAGTTCCATCAGAATGACGACGCTGAGGTGTCCCTAATGGAGGTCCGCTTCTATGTGCCACCCACTCAGGAGGACGGTGTGGATCCCGTGGAGGTAGGTTGAGCTTGAAGTTGAGGTGGCAGAGTGGAGGAAGAAACACTTGTTTATGAAACTCTCCTTTCTGTTGCAGGCATTTGCCCAGAATGTGTTATCAAAGGCAGATGTCATCCAGGCTACTGGAGATGCTATCTGTATCTTCCGAGAACTCCAGTGCTTGACTCCTCGTGGACGCTATGACATCCGTATCTATCCTACCTTCCTGCACCTCCATGGCAAAACGTTTGATTACAAAATCCCATATACTACTGTTCTGCGACTTTTCTTGCTTCCCCATAAAGATCAGCGCCAGATGTTTTTTGTGGTGAGGAATTTTGAAATCATTGTCAAAATATTGCTTACGGGAAGTAATCGCTGTGTTTGCTTCTCAGAATAGGTTTCATTCACCAAAAACCTTTGGTGATTTGTGAGCGAAACTAACTGCTTAAACTCTGTATATCTAATTTAAACCCAAAAGTAAACTTATTCATGGTGAAAGGAAGAATCCAGAAATAGCCTCTTTCTCCTAGATTTCACAGTTTCTAATTTTCCAGGTAGATGTCCATCTTCTTGGTTATTATAAAATAAAAGGAACTTGCCTATTTTCAGTCTAACATTTGGCTGGTGGGACTTGCATCTCTTTTGTATTTTGGGGCAATAGTAGGAGTGGAAAGAGGCAGCTTTTTCCTCAGTTTCTATATTCTCTTTTTAATTGGGAGTTAAGACCAATCTGCTTAGGAAACTGTCCTTGCTGCATGTTTAATGCACTTGGCCCATAGCAAAACGGCTTTTTTGGTCTGGCATTCATATGTACATATAGTTACTGGTGTCTGTTTGTTCCAGATCAGCTTAGACCCTCCTATAAAGCAAGGCCAAACTCGCTATCACTTCCTTATTCTGCTGTTCTCAAAGGATGAGGATATCTCCTTGACCCTCAACATGAATGAGTAAGTACCCTTATATGGTTAAGATTCATACATCTCAGGAAGCCATGGTTGCTTTGGCCTTGGTTTGTTAAGTAAGTCACAATGGCTGGATTCACAGATTGTTTAAACGATAGTTAAACAACCTGAAAGTCTTTGTATTTGGTCTTGTGTTTGTTCATAAGGGATGCACACATGTGTAAGATAATTGTGAAAATGGACCAGTTATATAAAATAATGTCATTTATGTGGTAGCAGCATAGTCAACTGTTTTAGAACGGGGCATGTCTCCCATCTATTCTCTGTTACTGCTCTCAACTCCCAGGCTCACCTGATGTCTCGGTGGTCTAATATTGCACAGGGAATCCGTCTCTATCTTGATTTGTATTCTCTATGCTTAGGGATGAAGTCGAGAAGCGCTTTGAAGGACGGCTTACCAAAAATATGTCTGGATCTCTGTATGAGATGGTCAGCCGCGTCATGAAAGCCCTTGTGAACCGCAAGATAACTGTACCAGGCAACTTTCAGGGGTAAGGAATGTAGATTGTAGGAACAGATGAACTGTGAGTTATCAGCTTTCAGTGTTTGGAAGTGGAGTGACAAAGAAGGCATTAAGATCTGAGTGATAGGTATAATGAATAATACAGTAATAATTACATTGAGTCTCTAGAGGTAGTCCTTGACATACGACCACAATTGAGCCCAAAATTTCAGTTGCTAAGAAGAACATTTGTTAAGTGAATTTTGCCCCATGTTACAACCTTTCTTGCCACAGTCGTTAAGCGAATCACTGCAGTTGTTAAATTAGTAACACGGTTGTTAAATGAATCTGGTTTTCCCATTGACAAAAGGGGACCACATGATCCTGGGACCTTGCAACCGTCATAAATATGATTCAGTTGCCAAGCATCTGGATTTTGATCATGTGGCCGTGGGGATGCTGCAATGATTGTAAGTGTGAAAAATGGTCATAAGTCGCTTTTTTCAGTACTGTTGTAACTTTAAATGGTCACTAAATGAACTTTGTAAGTCAAAAAGGTCTACCTATTGTACTAAGTACTTTTTCCTCTTAATTACTGTATTAAGGTTAAGCCAAATGGTGATAAACTAAGGATGCTTGGTCTCCCCAGTTTGATGAGCTGTCTCGGTATTTTTTTAATAAATGCCTTCATCTGGCTCAATGAAATTTATATTGATGTTTCTTTTCCTTTGTTAGACATTCTGGAGCCCAATGCATCACGTGTTCCTACAAGGCTAGTTCGGGCCTCTTGTATCCTTTGGAACGTGGCTTCATCTATGTGCACAAGCCACCTGTTCACATCCGCTTTGATGAGATTGCTTTTGTCAACTTTGCTCGTGGGACCACAACAACACGTTCTTTTGACTTTGAGATAGAAACCAAGCAAGGGACACAGTATACTTTCAGCAGCATAGAGAGGTAAGTGAATGCAAATCCAGCAGTGCTCATTGAGGGATGCCACCCATCTTAGCTGCTGCTTTGGAATGTACAGGCTGTCTCCTATTTCAGAGGATGCTAGCAGAACCTTTGTGATTCAAAAATTCTGTTTGTATTGCTTGTCTGCTACTGTGACCCATGATTTCAAATTTTTTTTTTCCATTTGATCTTCATCTTCTTTGATCCTTTTCCTCCTCCACCACCACCACTACCACCTTTCTTTCCCTGCCCTCAGTTCCCTGCAGTAGCAACAAAAAATTGTACCGCTCCTGTTTGATCGGTTTCTGCCATAAGCAGGTGAATATTGGTCCTATGCTAGACCCTACATACATACCTGTGATTTCTATTCCCCGCAGAGAAGAATACGGCAAACTCTTTGACTTTGTGAATGCGAAGAAATTGAACATCAAGAATCGGGGACTTAAGGAGGTACTTGTTTCAGGGGGTGGGCTAGAGAGAACAAGGAAAGGCAATTGCTGTCTAGTCCTGTTCCTGATCTGCTTGGGGTGGGATGGGGGTTTCTCTTTCTCTCCAGAGCTTTCTTCCTTCTCAATTTCTGTTCTCTCCTTGTAGAAGAAAAAGGTCTGTGCGATTATCCCCTCCTCTTCCTCCTCTTGGTTCAGGTCTCCTCTGCATGGCTGTGGTGAACATTTCTAATCACCATAGTATAACCTTGCATGAACCACAGGGATGGGGCAGTAGCCTGCTTTGCTCCAGGAGTGGCTTCTACCTAATCCATTGTTAAAGTCACCAGCATGATTCCTCCTTTTCCCTGGGGAGGGAGAGTGTGTTTTAGCAGATTTCTGGGAAGCAGCATGTAATTGGTTGTTGAGGCATCTGCGGGATTTGTGGTACCAGAAACTTTCTCTCTGCAGTTTGTGTGCCTAGGAGCATGGGGGTGGGGGGGCAGCTACAGGTGTAGAATCTCTGCATGCTTTAGGTGTCAAGATGATTGAAGAATTTTTATCTGCTTGCGGCAACTGAAACCCTTGCGCTCATATCCATGGAGTCCGTTGTGTGTGTTACTAGGGCATGAAGAATGTGACCTACGATGAATATGATGGTTCTGATGAAGACTCCCATGATGCTTACTTGGAGAGGATGAAAGAGGAGGGCAAGATTCGTGAGGAACATGCAAATGACAGCAGTGAGGACTCCGGAGAGGAGACGGGTGAGCTTTCTTTCAGTGGCTGGCCTGATTTCTCCAAATTGCTTTCACTTGCAGTAGGGATCTTTTTATCTCTTCTACATAGGTGCAAACGCCTCTCATTTCCTGTTAATCTCTTTGGATTAGAAATTAAGAGTTTTATTTTCTTTTTCCAGATGAGTCATTCAATCCAGTAGAGGAGGAGGAAGATGTGGCAGAAGAGTAAGTTAAAAAACAATAACTATTTAGTTAGATGCTCTTGTTTAATATCTGTGGTATATGAATGAAATTGTGGCACACTTTAGTATTGTTTAATAATAGTATTATTACCTAATGATGTTAGATTCATGTCATATTTTGAGTTCTTGAATAACAGGTAGGCTACAAATCTTACAAAATAATTACTTTTAGAAGAGCTGGTGCTGCTTTTCCTTGCAGTGAACCTGAGGTCACTATGAGTAGGTTAGAACCAAAATATGCAACCCATTGCCCTCCAAATCTTCATAACCCCTGAACGTTAATCCTGAAGTCTGGGCATTTGGAAAATTTAATTCAAAGTATTTGCAAGTCTAAATTGGCTGCTTGTGTATTAGAAAATGATTGAGATAACCTAAGAATGCAGAAACAGGAAAATCTCAAGATTAAAATAATTCCAAGTCAAAAATATGAAATACCTGTGCTAAGAATGAGTACAAAAATATAAATAAAGGTGAGTTAAGTTTGACTATAGAATACTATAAGGATTGTAGGAATAAGGTAAGACTGAAGTTGGAGTTTATTTAATTTATTTAAAAGAATCCCCTTAGGCAACTGCAATTTTAAGGCAACTGACTGTGTAATTGTAAATTAATCTTGCAGCGAAGCAACAATGTAGAGGTAATCTCTGGAAGATAAATTGCATTTACAACAGAGTCATATGGTATAGTAAAAGTTATATCTTCAGGAAAATCATGAGCATCAGAAATACGGATACTTTCCTTGAAGCTGCTGGATAAATTATTGGAGGAAATGATGTCAGGAAAGAGAATCTGCCTGAATGGAATATTTATGAGTGGTTCTGCTTACTTATTTAGGAAGCTTTTTTGATGGGTTTCTGAAAATAAAAATATACTTGGAGAAATAGAAGACTCAGTCTAAATTCCTGATGATTCTTTCATATAATGGAATCTGTTTGTACTTGATAAAAATATTTCTGTAAAGGGCCATGTGTCGTTTGCTACTATGTATGTATATGTAAGAAATAGTTTATAGAAATGTAAACTCTTAAAAAAACTTCTAGTACCTGATTTCTTCAATATTGATTGTATAGAATTCTTTGTAAGATTTGTTTTTGACATAATAATCCTGTGGTGTGAGATATCGGGAATTGTAGATTAGAATGGACATTTTATTAGGAGAAGGAAATTTTTCAAACATGTGAATATACCTGTAGACGTGCATACTTATTTTGCTAATAATTTTTGACCCACCCCTCTTGACCTTTTCTTGAGACAGGTTTGATAGCAATGCCTCTGCTAGTTCTTCTAGTAATGAAGGGGATAGTGATGAGGAGAAGAAGAAACCTGCCAAAAAAGCCAAAATTGTTAAAGAACGGAAGCCCCGCAAGAAACAGTCTGAGGTGAAAACTGAGCTTAACTTAACATGCTTAACGGTGTCTGTCCGACAAGATAATGATTGCATTCAGTATAATTAGAACCAATCTTGTATTCTGCTGAGTACTCTCTTCTGTTGCTCAGAGATACCGGAGACGCAATCTTATTCAGACTGGCTGACCTCTGTCTTAATTTGGAGGTTTTGGTGGTTAGAGAACCTTCACATATGACTTAATTGAGTAACGCCCCCCTGTGTCTACAGAGAATGGACACTATCAGCCGGACTAAGTAAATGAAGGAAAACTCTCAAATCAAAATCAGTTTTGCAAATTATATCTGAATTAATGTAAAAATGAATTTAGTATAGGCCTTACTTTTTTTTATGAGGAAATTAACCTTTGAAATAGATTTTCTTGAGGTTTCAGTATCATAACCAAAGTTTAGAAGGCATAAAACAGTGGATTCTATTGTTGCGACCTAGGTTTCCTGAGTCATTAAAATACACAATTAGTCCCCATTGTAACAGCTGAGAATTATGTTCATTCCTAGCTGAGTCCCAATTAGTTTCAAAAAAACTCCTTTGGGAGTTTTCGAGATAATCACTAATCTTTATCTCCTTTGACACGCTGCCAAAGACCTTACTTGGCAAAGCCCCACGGAGTTCAGAATCAAACAAGAGATGAATCAAACAAGAGATGCCAACATCTAACAACGTTGCTTTCCTGCAAAGCCCAAGTGTCTTGCTTTTCTTTTAAGCCTTATGGGACGGGCCAATCATCTCCTGGCCTTACTCCCGAGTTGTCCCTTTTGTTTTAGCTGCTCTTGCCTTCTGGCAGCTCTGCGCATGCGTGCACCAGGAACAGGCTTCTCTTGTTCCTCTGTCTCTCTGATGTCCGACTCTGGAGCTCCGGAGTCCACACATAACTCCCAGATGGCCCTGGCCCCATCTCTGCCTCTGACACATAGTCCTTGTCTGAGCCTTCCCCAGACTCCAGGACTGGCCCATGTTCCTCCCCAGCCTCCTCACTGTCCAACTCTGTTGCGAGCTCTGCAGGCTGCTGGTGGACCACAACATCTATGCACTGAGAAAGACTTCAGGATTACAGAAGTGATCATTGAGGTCATCCGGTGCAACTGCCTATTTAGTGCAGGATCCCTTAGACTAGTGCAGGCCTATCAAACTGGTGGCCCATGGGCCGGATACATCACATGCAGGCTACGCCTGCCCTGGCTCCACAAAGGCAAAAAATGTCACGATATGTCACGATCTGGCCCGTGACGTGATTGAGTTTGACACTCGTGTGCTAGAGCAGGGGTGTCAAACTCAAGGCTGCAGGCTGGATCCAGCCCACAGGGTGCTTAAATTTGGCCCGTGGGGCTGGCCTGGAAATAGCAAAGGACTGGCCTGTGGTCCCTCTAGCAACCAAAACAGGTGCAGGGCAGGCATGCGCGGCTCCCCCACGCCCTGTTTTGGCTGGCAACGTGCTCAGGAGATGTCCGTCCCATCTCACACACACACACACACACACCGCCAGCCTGTGGAAGAAAACTACAGTGCTGATCTGGCCCTCGAAGAAATCCAGTTTGACACCCCTGCCCTAGAACATGAATTAAATTGCTTGCTAAAAATTGTTTGGGGCTCCTTACAAATGCTATTTATATAGCATAAATAAATATTTGTGTTGATTTATAAATAATATTTCTAAATGGATGTTTTGTGATTGACCGCTTTCACTGACAATCATTTTGCCAGTGGAGCCTCTCTTGAGACCATCCATGATAGGTACTGAAAATTCCCAGCATGTTCAGTGTCTCAGTAATGTCTGTCCTCCCTTGGTTGTAGGGAGGCTGTCTCCATTCAGTGGTGGAGAGAGCTCAAGGAGGGTCTTGACCATGAACAAGCTCACATAGCGGAGGGCTGCTGGAGTACAACCAGAAACAAGTTGGCTATCCCATTTATTTGAAAGCACAGGCCCAAAAAGTCACGCAACTCAGAAGGGAAACCTCTTTTACGATATCTCTAGGATAGACCAGGGAGAAGGCTTCTCTTTCCTATGCATTTGTGCTTTTCTCCTGATTCTCTTCTCTTGTACCACCTCCTAGGGTAAAAAAGGGAAAGACCCCAATGCCCCCAAGAGGCCTTTATCTGCGTATATGCTCTGGCTGAATGCTAATCGTGACAAGATCAGATCAGACAGTCCTGGCATGAGTGTCACTGACGTGTCTAAGAAAGCTGGGGAACTGTGGAAAGGAATGTCAAAAGAGAAGAAAGAGGTGAGTCAAGAGATGGTGCTGACTGGAATCCCATTTTGGGGGGATGACAATGAGTGGGTTTTTTTTTTTCCTGAAAAGGCGTGTTATAATAAATCCCAAATTATTAACTTTCTAGTGCACAGTAATCTTCTTACCATCAGGCATTCCCACAGGAATACTAAATTTCATATAGACTTTTTGGTACCACTTAATTTGAAAGATACATAATTCCTTACATTGAATGCTTGAGTTTTTAAAAAGAGAACCAAAGACTAGGGAGTTATGAGGCATGACCTAGGCACTTCTGAAATTGTACAACTGATGGGGACTTTAAACATAGTGGGAGAGGATATGCCTTGCATACAGAGTACACTAAACTCAATCCCCATTAGCAACCAGTAAGAGAGGTAAGGACTTCTGTCTACAAATCTGGGGAGTTTATATACTGAAACTCTTAGGCTCGGGTGGGGAGACTCAGTTCCAGTCTACTTTCTGACCAGAAGCTCATTGGATGACTTTAGGCCAATTGCCCTCTCATTCCAAATTATGTCAAAATTAATTTGGGGAGAAATTGGAGTGGGAAGTACTGGGTCCACTTTCCTGAATTCCTGAATAGAAGGCATGATTTAGTCAAATAAATGAATGATCTACATTGGTATTGCTGGGGATTTGGGGAAATAGCTTCCTGAACCCCAATGAGAGTCTGTGCTGGATTTAGCAGGGCTGCTCCTTTTGTGCTGTTCTGCTATTCACTAGAGGTAAATAACCATTTCAAGATCAAAATGCTTCAACTTCCTAATGCACTTTGCCTACCTCCCCAGATACATTTGAGTGTTTAATTCGTGGTAGTCCATTTCTGGTAAGATCAGACTATAGTCTGTTCCAAGACTGGAATCTTTTGCCTTGGAACATTTTGCATATCTTTACTTTCTAGGGCAGAGTAATCCTATCCTCATCATTAGGCGTTCCCACAGGAGTACTAAATCTCTTACGGGCTTTTGAGTCTAAAACTGACCTTCAAAACCTTAGCAAATCAGCCTAAGGGGAAAACACCTATTGATTTAAAGAAGTTGGGGTTTTGAAATGTAACTTTCTGTTTCCATGACATTTGGATAGGGTACACTCAGGAGTTAGTAGGAATATTATATGCATTAACATGTACTATATGTATGAATGGGGATTATGCAGTTTAAACAAGATGCGTAGAACTGGCTGTTTGGCTTGTAGGAATGGGAGCGCAAAGCGGAAGAGGCCAAGAGGGATTACGAAAAGGCCATGAAGGACTACAGTGAGGGAGGCAAAGTGGACAGTTCTAAGAGGTGAGCAGTTATACAAGAGGTTTTTTTCCCCGGACCTCATCTCTCCTAAACCAAAAGGACTCTACTATTGCAGAAACTTGTCTTGTGTTTTTACGTGTACAGAGAAAAAGCCAAAAAGAAAAAGCCAGATAAACCAGGAAAAGGCAGAACAGAGAAGAAGGTAGTGACACCTGTAAAATCTGCTAGCAAGACTCCTCCTAAACAGTTAGGCGAGAGCTTCAAGAGCAAGGAATTTGTGTCCAGTGATGAAAGTTCCTCAGGCGAAGACAAGAAGGAGGTGAGTTTTAAAATACAGTGGAGGTGGGTGCTGAGCCATGGTGGCACAGTGGTTGGAATGCCGTATTGCAGGCTAATTCTGCTGACTGCCAGCAATTCAATTCTCACTGGCTCAAGGTTGACTCAGCCTTCCATCCTTCCAAGGTCAGTAAAAAAAGACCCAGATTGTTGGGGGCAATATACTAACTCTGTAAACTGCTTAGAAAGGGCTCTAAAGCACTGTGAAGCAGTATATCAGTCTTAAGTGACTTTGCTTGATGTTGGCCATAAACTAAAAAGAAAAAAAGCCACTGTTCACTTTTATCCAGGTTCTTTTTTAATGCTTAGGCTTGCTAGAGAAAAACCTACATCATCATCCTTCTAAAAGTTGTAGATTGTCATACTCAGAATTAATCCTGATTGCTTTGTTGATCTGAGACAATTCATTAAGTATGCATTTATCAGTGAATATTTATTTACTTGGGATTTATTGACTTCAGAACATTTTACTCTTTAAAGCTAGTCTCTTGCAATTTGGTGTGAGGAGTGGCCCTGTGTCTGGACTTCCCTGGGCTGAAAGCATGTGTGGAATACATCACTACTTCAACTGCTAGCACACCATCAGACCGCATGAGATTATTGTCCAAGCATCATCTTCCCAGTTGTCACTATCTGTCACCATTTGCCAACCCCAATGCAAGAGCATTAAAATAGGAAGAGGGCAGGAAACGCTAGCTTTCCTTTTCAGATATGATTCTTCTAATTTAGAACTTGTAAAACATGTATCTAATCCTATTTGTCTTCCATATTCCTAACCACGCTTGTTCTCTTCCAGGACTCTGATGAGGAGGAGATAGCCAGCACACCACCTAGTTCAGCAGAATCTGCCTCTGGCTCTGATTAGCCAGGAATATTCAAGCCATCACACTGGTTCCCCTAGCCCTCCTGCAGATGGCATGGTTGCTATACTGTCGAGGGGAGACTGACTGGACATTTTCATCCAGGCCAATACGCTGAAGACCTGGCAAGGCATAAGGATACTTTTCTTGTTTCACTGGCCTTCTCAGCTTGTTCCCTTTCCAATACCACAGTAATTAGTCAGAGCCAATTACTGCTTTTGGGGAAAAAGGATGCCACCTAAAGAGAATCGAGAAAGTCAGCAATCCCTTGTGTTCTGCCTCCATGTTGTTGTAGGCGCACTGTATCCTTTCAGATGGCAAGCTGAATGGCATACAGCTGGAAGCTGGGGCACTGTACAGTCTCCAGAGTCACGTTCAGTTGGTATTTCATCTTTCCCTTTCTGTTTTTTAAAAGTTCGCTTTCTGTTTTATCACGGCTAACGGAATTAATAAAAATAAAGTGACTATAGATGGGGTTTGTTGTAATATAATCCAAGGTAACAGCCAGACCAATGAACAAGTATCTTTCAATCTGGAGAGCTGCAAGGAGGGGAAAGAAAACAAGTAGCCAAGGGTTTCTGCGGCAGCAAATGTGGGGAAAGGCTTTCCCTACCGCCACCTCTCTTGACCTGAGCCAGTGATTTCCCTGGAGGCAGTTGTACAGCAGCTGTATCTTCCTCTGCCTTGGGCCAAGGGTCTTAACTCTATTGCCTTCCATTAGCAACAGCACTAATTGTATTTAAAGAGCCATTGTGTGCTGCTGGGACCTGGCTAATGCAAAGAATAGTCAATAGTGTGGAGGTCTGGCAGTGCAGGAGGCTCCCATCAGCAGTAATAGCTTTGAGCGTCTTTGGCATTAACACTTGGGACATTCCTGGTTTCTCCTACAAGTGCTGCGTAAGGCAGGCTGGGGAGAGAGATGCTGTTGTGCTCTGGCCTTCTAGTAGAGGCCAGAAGGAAACACAGTGAAGGTGATTTTTTCTCTCTCTCTTAGAATTAACTGTCCATAACAACCGATATGAAGGCACTTACCAATATGCACAACTCTGGAAGGGTTAATGGTGGATTGGGTCTGGTCTCTGGTTGTATGATAGTGGCTCTTCATTTGATAAGCAGGTTATTCCTCAAATCTGGCTAAAGATTCATGATTAAAAATAAAAGCAGCTGGAATTCCCGATTCAGCCCACGGAGTTCACCAGCTTCTACATTAAGGATTCTCCTGGCATATAACAGGTTCCAGCTTAATCAGTATTCTGTCCCCTGGATATGAAAGAAAAATCATTAGGGAGACATGGAAGCAGAATGTGGCAATGAAATCATTTATCCCAATTGGCATATTGCATTGTTACAGGATTTTCTGATTGGCTAAGATCTGGAAAGGGAAAACGAGTGCATGCTGCCGGCCGTCACAACATCATTAGAGAGTTGGGTCATACCTATTAGGCACTGCTTTGAATAATTTATATCTTCCAACCTGGTTGTTTAAACATTAGAAATGAATGGCTGGTTTTCCAGATTTCATTTCCCCATATTACTATAGTTGCACGTACCAGTCAACTGCTTATTGTGTTTTTCATTGTCATAACACTCACAATTAATACTGACCATTTTATTTTACTAATTTCCTTATGAAATGACCAGAAAGAGTTGTCATTAATAATACAAACATGTTTTGAATCCTATCTGCTTGGGCAAAATAAGACGTTCCCTCTTGTATTCCTGTCTTTTCTATAATCCCTCTGGACCAGGATGTGTGGACATTTGTGATGAGAGCAGGAGGCGCCCTTATTGGTTGTTATGGTCAGGTTATCTGCAGTTGACCCCCTTTGGGGGGGACGTTTGTACTGACAAAAATACATTTCTGCATTCATACATTGGCTATCTATTTTTATGATATTCTGCGGAGATGGATTATGTAGAATCCTAGATAGACCCCTTGGTTAGTTCTTCCCTTCTTACACAACCTGAATTCATGGGGTTTTATTTTACATTCTTTGCTCTTTTAATGAATAAATGAGAGGCTATGTACTGCGAAGGGCCAGACTCGAGCTTCATTATTTACAAATTATTTCACACCTTGGCCCTGTAGCATAGCCGTAGTCCACAAGCTCTGTTTGTAAGAATCCCTTATCTACCCAGGAAAAACAAGAGAACACTCTTTGTTGCTCTTTGATTGGTTTCTGGAAAATCGGAATGTTTTAACTGGTTTTGGTAGCTATTTTGTGAAAGTACCTTTTCATCTTTAAATCTTTATATATATATATATATATATCCCCACTGGCCTGTAGGTTGATGCTGTGAAGGTTTTATTTTTTTACTAATAATGTCAAATAAGTTGTAGTTCTCTGGTTCATCGCTATCTTCCTTCAGTGATTATGATCAAAGCTGTATGTATGTACACATAAGAGAATGTTCTGCATAAAATGTGTCACACTTCTCGATTCTTAATTATTCTACAGATAAAACATAAAAGAGAAACATGATTGTCATAGGATTACAAGACATTTATACAACATGTCAAAAGTGAAGGTGTGATATAATTTCTTGGCACATAAAGGATTTTTTAGATTTCTCTCTCCAATGATCAAATAAAGGAGATACAGCATAACAGATGTCTTCTATGAGTTTGTACACAGACATAGTGTTGGTTTTCCTCTAATTCCAAAAGGTTAAAAACCATTTAGGAGCAGGATGAGAGGAATTAAACAGGACACATAGCCTTTATGTTATTCTAACTTTTCTGCTGAAAAGGCTTCAATGTATCAAAGCTAAAAAAGCCTTATGCCTCATTACCTTTCAACCTTCTGAGAGGTTTAATGGATTCTCCTACCTAGATTTTTTTCTTCTGCCCTGTGAATAAGTATATGAATTTTCTAATAATTTTCTAATAATCTAATATCCTTAGCAATGTCTCCCAGTTAAAAAATCATATACTATTGGCTCTAGGATACAGACACATCAAGAAACCAACTCCACAGGAAAGCTATACCTTAGCTATATTTTATTTATCTGGGAATTTAGCAGTAGATAAATAAATCTATACCTATTTATTTATTTATCTAGGAAGTTAATCTTGCAATGCTGCTTGTGTTATATCTTCCCTCCTTTCTATACTGTCTGGGTCAGGGTGGATCCAACCTGAATCTTTCTAAAGTCATCTCCTCCCCCAGAGCTCAAGGAATGCTTCTGCCCCTTTTTGTGACTTCTGAATATACCCTTCATGCCATCTTCATGGCTCCCTAAACGTATTTTCCAGCAGGGAAAATGCTACTACCAAATACTAACCCTATATGTGTATAAACAGCTGCCTGGGATCATGTCTTCAACAGAAAAAGGTCCACTGGAGTTGAGCAGCCAATAAATTGAAATAAACATGGTCTACTTTATGGAGATTCTTGGTCATCCAAGTCATTGTCCCAAAGGTGCTTTTTTCAGGAGCAATTGGACTTTCTTGTTTTTCTTGAAGATGTTTTGCTTCCACCGCCAAGAAGCTTCTTCAGCTCTGACTGGATGGTGGGGAATGGAAGGATTTGACCAGCTGCCTGCAAGGAATATAAATCCTTCCATTCCTCCACCATCCAGTCAGAACTGAAGAAACTTCTTGGATGAAAAACGAAACGTCTTCAAAGAAAAACAAGTAAGTCCCGTTGCCTCTTGAAAAAAAGCACCTTTGGAAAGATCTGCTTTGTATTGTCGTGACTTGACTTCCAAATTTTTGATGTGGCATTGTCAGCAGGAAGCTCTTAAAAGAATGGGGAAATGGAATGACAGTGGTTTACCAAGTCTCTATCACAATTTCAGTTTTTAGAATATTCTGTTGGTGTATCAACTCTCCTGTTGGCCATCAGCTTTCCTGAGCTAGCCATGATTGTCTTGGAGGAAAACCTCAAATATTCTTGATTTCACCATACGTAAGGTTGCCTAATGGGACACAGTAGCTCAGTGGCTAAGACTGAGATTATCGATTGAAAAGTCGGCAGTTCAGTGGTTCGAATCCCTAGTGCCGTGTAACGGGGCGAACTCCTGTTACTTGTCCCAGCTTCTGCCAACCTAGCAGTTCGAAAGCACGTAAAAAATGCAAGTAGAAAAATACTTGATGGAAAGGAAACTCTTCCGTGTGCCTTTGACATTTAGTCATGCCAGCCACATGACCACAGAGACGTCTTCGGACAGCGCTGACTGTCCAGTGCTTTGAAACAGAAATGAGCACCGCCCCCTAGAGTCAGGAACGACTAGCACACGTGCAAGGGGAACCTTTACCTTTAAGATTGCCTACTGTATTCCATATTTTGCAGCATATGTATTATATGTGCCCTCTCTTGGCATGCAGTGTTGGGTGTGAAGTTTATGCTAAAGGAAGAGAGGGGGAGGCAACCTGCCTTTCTTATTCAAGCCTTGAGTGCCTTGAAAACTCTACTTTGTAAAAGAAGAAAGACAGTCTACCCTCCAGAATAGTTTTGAAAAATGGCATGGAGCACAGGCACACAGCAAATGGACACAATTTGTTTTGTATCTAGCAGGAGATTTTACCGGATCTTGTTCTTTTCCATGAATTAAAGCAATTTTGGATTCATACATCTTATTAAAATGCAGGAGATGGCTGCTTAAGAAGAATATTTCCCTAATACAAATACTTTAATGTTCCAACATAAATCATCATGTGAAGTCGCTTGGTCTTTTACTCAAATGTGATGATGGCACTTTAATGCATTTAAGATTGAAACTCCCTCAATCACATATTAAAAAAGTGGGAATGTGCCTTTGTAAGTACAAGAGATTATTTTTGAGGTCTTGAACTTTTTCTGGAGCTTTTCTTTATGGCTTCTTTTATCTTGAATGATTTTGTCCGTCTGGTTTTTATGGGGAGGGAGGGGGGTGGAATACATTTGGGGAAAAGGAAAGGAAGACATACACACCCAGAAAAATTACGGAGTGGATGCAGCATTTTAGTGATCTCCATATACATATTTCTTATAGATATTAAATGTAAACAACTGTCCAACCATGACAGCTAAACCTACACACTTATGATTATGTCTAGTCCATGTTCTCAGCAGTTTTGATCAATATTCGTAGAATATTATACAAGTGACATACAATATTTGATGGTCCTTAGGATCTGGTCCAGTGGTGGGTTGCTCCCAGTTCAGCCCGGTTCGCGCGAGGCGGTAGCGGTGATGGTGTGATGTCACTGAACCAGTTCTCCACGGCTGGGAGCTGGGTCCACCCACCCACCCATACTTACCTTTCTCCTTTTTTTTTTGAGCTGTTTTGCGCAGCTGAGGTGTGGCAATCAACTAAAAAGCACCCATCAGCTGGGCTAAACTGCTCTGCGCATGTGCAGAGTGCTTTTTTTGGTTCTGTTTTCCCAAAAAGTATTTAGTGCGCATGCGTGGAGCGCCCATTTGGCGCGCACGTGAGCGAAGCGATCGTGCATGCGCTGATCACGGACAAAGCACTTGCATGAAGAGAACCGGTGGGAAAGGTAAATAGAACCCACCCCTGATCTGCTCAGTTCTTGTAGAAAAGCTTTTTTTTTAATGCTTTCTTTCTTGTCCTTTTATCATTGCTTTCCATCTCTGCAGGGTTTTTTTAATTTCTTGGTCTGTAGAGATTCTCAGTCATCCAGGTCATGGTTGTCCCAAAGCTGCTCTTTCAAGAGGCAATTGGTCTTTTGAAGACCTTTTGCTTTTCATCCAAGAAGCTTCTTCAGCTCTGACAGGACAGTGGGGAATGGAAGGATTTATATTCCTTGCAGACAGCTGGTAATCTGCATCCTTTTAGAGGGTCATTGAAGCACTTGGAGGTTTATCTGGGTCCTCAGGATCACCTGAGTAGTGCTGGTTTCTGTAGTCTGCAATTTTTCCTCTGGAAATCCGTTCCTATTCCCACACCATTCTAAGGGTGTTCATCTCAAATTGTATAGCTAAAAGTCTGTAGAGATTCTCAGTCATCCAGGTCATGGTTGTCCCAAAGGTGCTTTTTTTCATGAGGCAACTGGACTTTGTTTTTTCTTTTGAAGATATATTTTTTAAATCTCTTGTAGTTGCTTGGTGATTGTTAAGTAGGTCGATTGAAGAGACTGGAGATAGGCCTCAGACAACAGCTCTTTATTTGGCAACTATGTACAATCCAGCAGCTTGCCTTTAAGCATTTATATATTTCAACCTTTAAGCATTTTCCCGCTCAAACAGAGGACCAGAGGGAAGACTTGGCTTTCAGTATCTAACAGTTAAGCACATAATTAATTTATTCAGTTTAGGTCAATTCAGCTCAATAGGATTCATAATATTTCATTTTTCCTGGTTTGTGCCCTTCATATTTTTCATTTAAATATTCTAAAATGGGAAAACTCCCCTCAAATCTGTTTCCTGCTGAAAGCCACAAATGTTTTCAATGAACCTTAAAAAAAAATACAAGAGTATGATCTTATTCTGAGATCATTTTTAAAATTTATTTTATATTTTTTTTATTCCACCTTTATTTTTAATAACTCAAGTTGGCAACCATAACCAATACTCCCTCGTCCTTCTACTTTCTTCACTACAATAAACCCCCAAAAAGTGAGAGAAAATGACTATCCCAAAGTCACCCAGCCAACTTTCATACCTAAAGAAGGACTAGAATTTAATTCCCTGGCTTCTAGCCTGGTGCCTTAACCACTAGACCAAACTGGCTCAGAATCATCGCAGTAAAATCCGCTAAATAGGGCTATCAAACTTGGTCTGGATGATAACAAGGTGACATCAAAATCAAGTCTTTTCTCTATATTGTTGCTGCCATCTGTGAGTCATCTGGAGGTTTTCTACCCGTGTCAAGTCATACCACTACTGAGTTTTTGGAACTCAGGGTACAATCATATGAATACCTTCTTGACACAAAGTCCCATTTAACCTCAAAGAGCTTTACTTCTAATGAGTAGGTTAAAGTTGTAAAATGTAAGTTTTCAAATATAATACAAGCAAGTCAACTAAGAGTACTGAGTTCTCCTGGGAGTTTTGTGTACAGTATAAGACACTTCATGGAGTATGATATTTACTGTCATCTTCCCCCATTACTTGTCCCAGCTTCTGCCAACCTAGCAGTTTGAAAGCACGTAAATGCAAGTAGAAAAATAGGGACCACCTTTGGTGGGAACGTAACAGTGTTTTGTGCGCCTTTGGCATTTAGTCATGCATTTAGTCATGCAGGCCACATAACCACAGAGACGTCTTCTGACAGCACTGGCTCTTCAGCTTTGAAATGGAGATGAGCACCGCCCCCTAGAGTCAGGAAAACTAGCACATATGTGGGAGGGGAATCTTTATCTTTACCTTATCATCTTGTAACAAAAGTGTATCTGGATAATGTACATATTAAAATACAATAAGGTGAATTAATATCTGCCCACAATTAAAATTAGCCTAAATTCTGTTGGGCTTTATATATGCACAGTAATACACTTATTCACAAGCAACGATATCTGGAGAAAAGTAGATTTTGTTTACATTAGGATTCACATGTCTGATTGATATTTGCAGCATTAAGGGACAATATGAACAGATGAATCAAAGTTTAATACAAAAATTGAAATTTATTTTTCCCCAGTGTTGTGTATCCTCCTATTTAACTTCTAGTCATCAAATGCAGGTTAGGCCATTTGTCCATCTATGTTAATATTAACATCTAACAACTGTCTACATGCTATATATCTTTCAAATTGTTGCATAGTATTTTCAGCTGGAGATGCAAAGAAAATGAACATGTGTACTACCAAAAGCTTTCCTTCCTTAATCAAATAGCGTGTAAAGTAGCCTTCAAGGCATAAGTTAGACTTAGTGGAATCAGTTTAAATTTACCATGGTTTTTAGCATAGCACTTTCAAAACTTGTGTTAGGCTCCTGATGACATTACAGGAGAAATTATGTTCACCTTTGCAGGGATGAAAATATCTTCAAAGAAAAGGATGCACTTGAAAGCAGGCTCAGGGGACTTTGAGGAAACCCAAATCCTTGTTTAAAAGGTGCCATTTAAAACAAAAACCTATCAAAGTAAAGTATCAGTTACTCTAAAGATAACTTTACTCTAAATCTGTAATGAATTGATAAAAACGCTAGACTTCTTCAAATGTTCATACAGCTGTTCATTTGAGCTCCAAGTAAGTGGGTAATAGACTGCATACACAGGCTTTTCAAGAGACATGTGCCACCCCTACTCCTCCCCAAGCTTCAAGTCTTATTAAATGAGTCTAGCACATTCTGAAGGATGCTGATATAGTTGCCTGCTCTAGCTTGAGAATATGTTTTACTTAGCTCTCCCTCCACTCTTTGTCATTAAAAAAACCCTGAGATAATATGTAGTTTGTCTCAGATAAGTCTCAAATAAATTCCAAGCCCTTTAAGTACAAAGTAATTGTGCGGGCTGACACTAGGCTTTTGAAATACAAAACAAACAAACAAAGCAGTACTGAATTATGCCTAAGAAATTGTAATTATTAAGTTAGAATGCTGCACATTTCTTTGTTTTCCTGGTTTGTTTAAGCCATTTCATTCCAAGAAAAATTGAACCAACATACACAATGTCACAAAGAAAAGGGGGGTCAAACTATTCTCTAAAGTACCAGAAGGCAAGACAAGAAACAATGGATGGAAACTAATCAAGGAGAGAAGCAACCTGGAATTAAGGAGAAACTTCTTAACAATGAGGTCAATTAATCAGTGGAACAGCTTGCCTTCAGAAATTGTGGGCACTCCATCACTGGTGGTTTTTAAGAAGAGACTAGACCAGGGGTCCTCAAGCTTTTTAAACAGGGGCCAATTCATGGTCCCTCAGACTGTTGGGGGGCCAGACTGTCTGGGTAGGTGTGGCTAGATAGTTGTGTGACTGAGTGGGCATGGTCAATTTAGCAGTCCATTAAACAATTCACACAAATTAAACTTTAATTTGTTATGCTCCTGGGGGTGGAAAGCAGGTTAGTGAAGGGATGTGGCTGCCTT
>JANHFM010009308.1:11502-31744 GCA_032468115.1 Grayia smithii
GGACTCAGGGCAGCTAACAAAGATTAAAACATACAATAACAAAAATTAAAATCCCAGATTAAAACCAATTAAAAATTTAAAAATATTGAATATTTAATAGCCCATTATCGGATTCAGCTAATTTGTTGAAACAGTCATGTCTTCAGGCCGCGGTGAAAGGAGCGGAGCTCGGGAGCCATCCGGAGCTTGGTGGGTAACCCATTCCAGAGGGTTGGTGCGCCTACAGAGAACGCCCTACCCCTGGGCGACATTGTCTGGCTGATGGCACCCTGAGGAGGGCAGCCCTGTGGGAATGCACAGGATGGTGAGAGGAAGGCAGGAGGTGATCCTGCAAGGTTCAGGTAGAAGAAGAACATCATGGCTTCAAAACCTAAGGGACTGGTCTGGACAAAACTCAGCAGCACTTTTTCATATGGCTGTTGACAAAAATAGGATTGCCAACATGATCACCAACATCCGATGATGGATATGGCACAAGAAGAAGAAGGTTTCAGCTGACCACCTGAGAGATCTCTGTAAATAGACGTTGTCTTACCTGAACGTCCATTTTCGGTGCACAGCGAAGATCATCCATTCATGGGTTAACTCTAGTCTATTAGATTTGGACTGAGTGGGAGTTTTTTTCAAAGTTGCTTAGTCACACCCTCCTGCTCCTGCAGCTTCAGTCTTTTCACGAAGGTGTGGATATCAAGAACTCTGTAGAAACAAACAGAAACACAAACATCCCCATCCAGGCCAACAGGCAGCCTGAAGGGTGGAAGGGATGATCTTCGCTTGCACCGAAAATGGAAGTTCAGGTAAGACAATGTCCGTTTTCCATTGCACAGCTCAGATCATCCATTCATGGGAGATATAACCAAGCTCAAAGACCCTTGGTGGGAGGCTGACTGCTCCCCTGGCCCTGGGTGGAGTGGACACTCTGCAACACTCTCCTTCCAAATGATGCCTCAGATGAAGCATAACTGTCCAACTTATAATGATATATAAACAGAGTTAAAGATGACCATGTGGCTGCTCTGCATATGTTGCTGACAGATGCCTGAGTAGCCCAAGCAGCCATGGTGGCAACACTCCAAGTCGAATATGGCAAAATACGTTCTGGCAAAGGCTTGCCCTTGATTTCGTAGGCCTTAGCGATACATGCCTTCAGCCATCTGCCCACAGTTGAAGAAAACACTTTTCTGCCCATTGATGCTGGGTGAAATGAAACAAATAGCACTTCTGTCTGTCTGAAAGAGGCCGTCCTCCGGATGTATCTACGAAGAGCACAGCGAACATCCAACGTGTGCCACTATACTTCCAGTGGATGTGAGGGAGCTGGACAAAAGTCTGGGAGGATGAGCTCCAGAGCCCGGTGGAACCAGGAGTTCACTTTGGACAGGAAAGATGGATCCAACCACAGGACCACCCTGTTGGAATGAAATATTCAAAGATCCTTTCGGATGGACAAAGCTGCTAGCTCAGATATTCTTCAGGCTGAAGTAATGGCTAAAAGAAAAGCGACCTTAAGGGTCAGGAATTTGAGGCTGATGGACCCTAATGGCTCAAATGGTGATGCTGTTAACGCCTGGAGAACCAAGGAGTGATCCCAGGTCAGGTAGCAATGCACAACTGGAGGACACAGGTTGGTGGCTCCTTGAAGAAAACTAGGAATCCTCAGGTGGTGAGACAGCTGGTGAGATTCACAGGTAAGTACCGTAGACAAGGCCACAACCTGTCTCCTCAATGTGGTAGGAGACAACCCTTTATCCAGGCCCGCCTGCAAAAATTCCAAAACTTCTGATATGGTAGGGGAAGTGGGGTCGACATGAACCACAGCACACCAATCACAGAAGGTTCTCCAAGTTGAATCATATATTCAAGTGGTAGAAGCTTGTCTGGACGCCTGAATGGTCTGAATGACCTTTCTTGACAAGTTGTCCTTACTCAAGATGACCCTCTCAAATGCCAGATGGCTAACTGGAGCCACTGAGAGAGACTCTGTCGCGAGGAATCTGCCATGGTGGAAACACCGAGAGACCAACCAGGTCGGCGAACCAGGGGCAACGCACCCAATGAGGAGCCACAAAGAGCACTTCTGTCCCCTCTGCCAACAGCTTTCGGATCACCCTGGGTATCAACGGTATCAGGGGAAAGGCATACAGCAGACCCCGAGGCCAGGGCCAAGCGAGAGCATCTATGCCTTCCGCCCTGGAGCTCGGAAACCGAGAGAAAAACCTCGGGAGCTGAGCGTTGTTCTGAGTGGCAATAAGTTGACGCTTGGCTGGCCGAACCTCTCCACCATCTCCTGAAACAGCTGTGGATCCAGGCACCATTCTGATGGATCGATTTGAGCCCTGCTCAGCCGGTCTGCTTGAACATTGGCGATGCCTGAAATGTGTTCTGCCTTCAGTGAGAGGACAAGATGTTCCGCCCAGTTCATCAGCTTCTCCAGGAGTCTGGAGCAAGTTCCTCCTTCCTGGTTTATGTGAGTTTTGGTTGCCATATTGTCTAAGAATTAGCAGATGGTTACCCTTCACCAATGGTTGAAACCGCCTCAGGGCTAAGTGAACAGCCCGCAACTCCAGCCAATTGATGCTGTGACTTCTTTCCTCCATGGAAAGAAGTCACAGAAGTCTTTCCTCCATGGCCCTGAACTACATGAGACAACAGGTGAGCTCCCCATCTGTAGAGGCTCACGTCCGATGTCAACATGAGGCGGGGTGGATCTAGAAACACACCCCTTCCTCAGAGCCTCTGACTTCCACCATCGGAGAGAAATCTGAACTTTTGGCGGCAGGACCACTGTTGTCTTGAAGTTGCTGAGGCCCTTCCTTTGAAAGGGTAGCAAGAACCACTGGAGCAGCTGAGCATGTCTGCGTGCCCATGGAATGATAGCAATGCAGGAAACTATCATCCCGAGCAGCTGAGAAAGGAGGAGTAGAAAAATCTGATGCTGAGACAGGATCTGCTGTACCAGCATCCTGAAGCTGGACTGACGGTCTGGTGACAGGAAAACCTGTCCCTTGGCTGAATCAATCACTGCCCCTAGATGTAAAATAGACGTGGCTGGGTTGAGGCAACTTTTCTGCAAATTGATCAAAAACCCATGGCTCTGGAGCAGGTGAATCACTGACTCCCTGTTTTGAACTGCCTGGGCCCTTGACAACAACAGAATCCAAATAGCAAAGCATGTGTACCAAAATCGCCCGTGCCTTTGCTGCAATGGCAGCTAGAAGTTTGGTAAATGTCCACGGTGCAGATGATAGGCCGAATGGCATGGCTCGATATTGAAAATGATGACTGTTGTAAGCAAAGCGTAGAAACTTGCGCTGGGTTGGGTGAATAGGAACATGTAAATAAGCCTCCTTGAGATCTATTGACTGGAGCAGATCTCCCTCTTGGATGCACCCCAAAATAGACCTTAGGGATTGCATTTTGAATTGCCTGTATGATATTGAGAGATTGAGCTGTTTGAGGTTCAAATTCCCTCTCCAGCCCCGAGTGTTTGGGAACCAGGAACAGAATGGAGTAAAACCCTGTTTGTTCCTGTTCTCTTAGCACTGGCTCTATGGCCCTTATTCCAAGGAGATGTTGAATTTCGGTGTCCATTAGATGTTTTACGGTGGACTGCCGAGGCACTGGGCACTGGATAAAATGACTGGGAGGGTGGGAGTGGAATTCTAAAACAAGGCCGATGCCGACTGTGCGAAGCATCCAAGCATCTGTGGTAGAAATCTCCCATTGGTGCCTGAAATGATGAAGACGGCCTCCAATGGGAATGTGCTTCAGGTAGTCATTTACCTCTCCTGAAGGATCTGTAGCCGGACCCACGAAAGGGTCGCTTCGCTGGCTGTTGGCAGCGTCCCTGATCACAGAAACCTTGCCTGTCTCCTGGTCTGTCCCCTCCCTGGGGATAAGAGCATTGGAAACAGGACCCACTGGGCCCCAACTCCACTCAAAAGGGCTGCTTCTGTGAATAGGGGGAAAACCTCCTGTCTGTCTGCCTATAGGAAGAAGACAGTACCTTTCTCTTGTCCTTGGTTTCAATCAACACTGGGTCCAAGGCATCACCAAATAGGGCCAATCCCTTGAAGGGGGAGGAAGCAAGCCTCCATTTTGACTTAGAGTCAGCCTTCCACTGGCGTAGCCACAAAAGCCTGCAAGAGATCACCGTTGAAGCCAGGGCACGGGAAGCAAACTTGGCAGCATCCAAAGATGCATCAGCTGAGTATTCAGCTGTAGCCATGATTTTATTAATATCTTGGTGTAGTCTGGCATCATCAGGTGGCAGCCTTTCCTGTAATTGTCGAAGCCAAATTAAGGAGGCCCTTAGAAGCTGAAGTAGCGGCCTTGATACCCCAAGCATCTACTTGGTGCGATTTCCAAAAAGCAAATTCAGCTTTCCTGTCTTCCATGTGCAGCCCCTCTACAACGTCATGAGATAAAATGGATAAAGAAGTAAGACTGGCCACAGGAGCATCAAAAGGTAGCAGCTGAAGTAGTTGATCCAAAACCGGATCAAAACAATACAATTTTATGTCAAGGTCACTCAGGCTTGAAATGGAGGCAGGCTGACCCCATGGCTGTTGAATCATGTCAGAAAACATCTGAGGACATGGGATAACATCTTGTTCCGGTTTAGGAACAGAAAACAAATCACCATGTGGGGTAGAGGGTGCTTGGAGTACTTCCAGAAGGTCTTCCACATGCCCAATATTGGCAGACACTTTGGCCTTGTGTAACAAGGACTTAAAAAGTGAAGGATGGAAAAGACCAGTAAACACTGACCAATCCGGCTGCATCCCTTCATCATCAGAAAAATCTCCTTCAGCAAATTCCTCCCCCTGCAGGAACTCTGCTGTACAATGACTCCTGTTGAGATGGCTCTCAGGCAAATAAAAAGGCACAGTGGGATTCCAGCAGTCAGAATCCTGGTAATGACATCAGATAGTAAAGCTGGAAGACCTTCCATGCCAGGCCCTTCACTAGCGCGGAAGCCAGCTGCTGTTGGTTTAAATGTGGCTTCTGGGGCCTTTCTGGAGGTGGACTGCTGCCTGCGAGGCCTTGATGCTGCTGAAGACTGAATAGGCAGGGCACATTCATGGGAACCTCCCTCCAGGGGCTGGGAGGAACCTGCAGCTGCAGAAGAGTGGCAAATATGAGGATTCTCAGGCCTGCTCTGGTGCAAGGCCATATTTTCAGGCTGCTCAGAAGGGCAGGCAACTGTGGGCGAAGCAGCCACATGTTCAGTCACTTGAGCACTGCACTGGGCCTTTTCAACATGTCCTGCAAAGGCCTTCTGGTGTTTTCTTGTCTCCCTGTCCCCTTCAGAGGATCTTAGGGGAAAAACATCTTGGGCAGCCTGTTCTTTACTAGACTGGCTTCTGGTAGTAGCCTTATGCCTTTTGGATCTAGTCTGAGTAGATCTCTGCAATTTTGTGGGGCTGATCTCCCGCTCAATATCTGATAAGTCAGAATCAGCCATCATGGGAGTAGTCCTTAATGTGGCAAATATCACAATAGTATCAACCTGGCCAATGCCCAATCTTTAAGCAGTGACACAGCAGTCACCAATCCCCTAGCAAGCTAGGTTAGGGCAGAGTAAAGTGGACCTGGCATGACTCAGGCAAACCTGCAATCCTGGGAACTCTCCTCCAGCGCAGAAATGGCCACATGAAGCTGCCACGCCCTTGAGATGCAGCACAGGTACTAGCCACCAGAACTTTAGCGCAGGTGCAATAGTTCAGCCCCTCCAAGTGCTGCTTCACCAATTGCCACTCCAGCAGCAAAACACGAGGCTTCCTGCTCTATGCTGGAGCTCAAAATGGTGACCGTGCCACACCAGCCTCTCTTTGCTACTGAGCATGCTTGGAAAACAAAATGGCGACAGTGCCCACACCAGCCTCTGCACTACTGAGCATGCTCGGGAAACAAAATGGCTGCATCCAAAATTTTCCACTCTCTGTGCAACTGCGCATGTGCGGCAAAGGAAAATGGCAGCTGCAAGCGGGACACACTCCTCCGCATTGCAGCCCACCATCTCCTGCCTCCCAAGCCTCCCAGCACCACGGAGCTGTGCTGGTCTTCGGAGGTATCCAGATCACCAGGCAATAACTCTGGACCTGCCCTAAAGCTGTGAAGTGGTGGAGGCGGTTATGCCAGCAAGCTGGGGACCAGCTCACCCAGTAAGAAAACTCCTCGGAGGGGTCCTGGGAGTGACAGAACTCCGGGAGAGCTGCTGTAAAGAAATCAAGGCAGTGGAAGGCGACCTGGAGGCCCCAGGGGCACCTCACCACCCCCAGACAGCAGAGGAAAGCTACTAAAGCCCCCTTTTTTTCATTGTGCAGCAGATCTAGCTGAAAAGCAAGGTAAAACAATAACACAACAAAATAAACACTAATTCCTAAACAAATATTAAAAATAGTAAAGAATTGGCACACGAGTGCCAGACAAACCCACTACAAGTCCGTCTATCTGTACTGAGTGAAAAGACTGAAGCTGCAGGAGCAGGAGGGCGTGACGAAGCAACTTGGAAAAAAACTCCCACTCAGTTCAAGTCTAATAGACTAGAGTTAACCCATGAATGGATGATCTGAGCTGTGCACTGGAAAATTAGAAAATCAAATGCAAAATCATATTCAATCCCAAAATAAAACATTAGATGCAAGTAATTTTTAAAAAGAGCAAACATTGAAGCGTGTAAAGATCAACACAAGCCTAATTAAAAATACTGTCTTGGCACTAAAGAAACTGAAGAAACTTTAGAAATCATAAAGCAACAAATATGAGCAATAGCTGGAAAAATTGAGTACTATGAAGTATGAATCATTCAATGTAAGCAATATTGGTTGTTGAATCAGAACAGAGATGATTCTTCCAAAGTAGAAATGGCAATAGAAATGCTGAAAATGGAAAACCAAAGAAAAAGGAAAGTTTTGGAAATATCTAGAAGAACCTCAAGACTATAACAGTCTTCTGGTAGTCCAGAAGATAGAAGTCAAAGAATTGACATCATCATATTATAATCTGAAAATTATGGCATAAACCAGCTGTGGACAAAAATCCCATCTGTTCAATTACCAAAGGTCACACTGCTTTGATTTCCACATATACTACACTGATATTTTAAAACATCCTAAATTCTTAGAAAGAGCTCGATGCATATGAAATCCAATATCAGCTAAAGAACTGGCAGCTGTGATTTCATACTATTGTGTATACAACAGTGGAAAAGAAGAATTGGGGGGGGAGGAATCACAAAAGATAAAGACCTACAAATAGAAATAGAAAGACTAATAAAATAAAAGTAACACCAATAGTAATAGGTATATTGCTACAATTCCAAAATAACTGAAGCATCACCTGAAGATCAGAGGCATTGATAAAATCACTATTAGGCAATTGCAAAATGTAGGAACAACTTCCATCCTGTGATATATATGTTTAACATTATGAAACATCAGACCATCTCAGGTCCTTGAGAAAGATTTGATAGTGGGATAAAAAATGTCAAAGCCAGTCTAAAACTCGGGCACCTTTTGAACATGAAATCAGCACTCTAAAACTCTTCAAAAGTTTGTTGCTATTGAACAGTAAAGTAAAATCACACTCCACTCAACAGGTATAAAATTACTGTTCATAAGTGTCCATTGGCTGTCACTACAACATCCCATAATAGCTTGCAGTAATAATGATAAATATTGGTGCAGAGATGGGATTCTTAAATTATAAATACTGCCTTTGTCAGCTAATACAGTGGTGGGATTTTACCAGTTCGGACCGTTTCTCCCGAAGTGGTAGTTCCCACTTCCTGCCGAGAGTGAACCGGTTCTTTGTTAATGTGAAAGTGGGCCCGCCCGCGGGTTATACTGACCTTTATTTCTGCTTCTGAAGCCCAGCTATCGGGCGGCAGATTGAATTGGCCCTCCTCAGCTGTTTTCCTTGCTCCTTTCCTTGTTTGCAACGTGAAAGTTCAATTTTATGGAAACTTTGCATGTGCACATAGTGCGCATCTCGCACACACACTCAGTGAACCAGTTGTTCAACCAGTAGGATCCCATCCCTGAGCTAATACCTTTAAAAACGTGTAAAATACAGGCAATTTGACTCATACATAATGATGATTAGATAATTATGAAAAACAGATGCAATTGAGCTGAGCAGCAACAATATACTAAATGAGGTAGTAGCACTATATCCATATTCACTGCATTGATTTCTGCAGCAAAACTATTTTGGATCAGAATGGATTCTTCTACTATCCTGCTCCCCAAAAGAACACTTTAAGTTTGGAATAGTACAAGATGTGACATAAAACACCACAAAGTTAAGAAGTCATTTTTATTTCAAAATGCCAAATACTGAAGGTTCATTTGCAAACAGCTATTTACACATATTGTCCATAAAGTTTTACACAAACTTGTACATAAGAGTTTGAAAACTGGTCTTAAGAGATAAATATTAGTTTAAAACTTCACTAAAAAAAAGGAACAGTCCACAAATTCCCATTTTGTTTTTACAGGTGCAATTTATAGTTCCTAACTGACACATCTAAAAACATTTATCAAAACTAACAATTTAACTAGTCTGCCCCTTGATTAATAATATTTTCCCTCTTTCAGGTATATTAGGTTAAAACAAAATACAACATACTGCTATTTTCCTGAAATCAATGGAAAAAAATATAGTCTTGTCTATATATTAATGGGGGAGTGTGTGAAGTATAAAAAAGTAATGATTCAAAATTGCATATTTAAGAATATTAAGTTCAACCCTGGATTCTTTTGGAACAGTATTTTTTTAGATTCTTCAACATACAGTGTATTTTTAATTACACATGGTTTTGGCTAACAGTTCTGTTCTGAAACTTTATTTATAAGTTCAAAAATCAAAGGACACAATTCTTTTGTCTTTGCCACCACAGTTCAATACTAACCAAATGACTGACGGAGACAGTAATCTGGGAGTAATCAAGGCTCCTCTATTGTATATCTTGTGTTCATTTAACAGGTACCATAGTTTGAAACACTGGTCATAATACCTGCAGAACAAAACCTTCCCTAATAAGCTGCTCCTCAGCTGCACCAAATTTTGATTCCTAGACTTCCAAGCCACTATAGCTAAAAGTGAAACAATTAGCAACTTTGGCAACACACCGGATCACCATGTCTTTTGCTATCGCTATGCTCTGCCAGAAAATCATTTCCAGATTCAACAGTTAAAAGATTTCCAGTTGGCAAATGAGCGCCAATTCTTTCAGTTAAAATAGCTAAACTAGTTCAAAGTTGTGCTGCCTCATGAATATTTGTGGAGCAAGAGTATATTGCAAACTATTCAGCTGATAGTCCTGCAAGGTAAGCACCTGAGCAGCTATTCGAAGTATTTTTCAGCCTCAGGAGGGAATTCTTTTATCCCATTAGCACCAGTTGGATCAGTTCAAAGCTGATCCATAGGGTCGCTCATTTACATTAGAGGACCAATGTACATTTTCTGGTACACTAACAATACTTTAAAAAAGATTTTGGGATGACTGCACTCTCTAGGGCACTCTCCATTTTATGACTACATTGCAAAAAAACCAAACCAAACCAAACCAGAACAGAACAGTACCAATGCTTAAATGACATAATGAACTGATATGTATATGTAGAAGCTCCATTCAAAAGTTTACACGGTGAGCTCAAAACTAGGCCCACCTGTTTCCTATCTCCATAGATACAGAAAGCAGGTCTGAAAAGGAGCTATACTCATATTTGCTATAATAGGAGTAAAGCTGTCAGTGCAAGTTAAAACCTTACATTACACTAAGGTACATTCAGAGAATTGTACTTCTATTTAAGCAAACATGAGGACTGGTCCCCTTCAGGCTCAAACGGTTCTTTGTCCTCACTTTTGAGTTCTCTCTTTACCTTTTCTTGGTAGACTACAACTAGCCAACAAATTGGATAAACTGTCTACTTCCAAATTTCAAGTATGCACTCAATACTGAATGAATAATGACACTTTTGAGGCAATGGTAGGTTTGCATAAATAATCTTAGTACTATATTAATAAACATATATTAGTATTTATGGCAATCTATATCCATGTACATTATTTACACTATGAAAAGATTTAACACTTATTCTAGGATGGAACAGAGATAACAGAATTCTTCAGTTATAAGTTGAAGTATTACATTGGTGCATGCTCTCTAGTTTCACTTCCACAGCTTAAAAAATGTAATACCTAAGTTAGGAAACAGAGCATGGTTAAACCTCCTATTGCTCTTTTAAGCTACTGCAGTGACATTGCTCAAAATGAAAATACATAGACATGCACAGTGCTTGGAAGATGTATGTCTGAGAAGAGAGCAACTGGCCATTCAACTACCGTAGAAAGAGAACAGTATACTTGTTCAATTCATGGCATCAATTTTCCTCAGAATGCAATGACACACATAGGCCTAGTTCAGATAGGCTGATGCCTTCAAAAACTTAGAACACATCTGATAAATATAAGGAGGTGTCTCCCCACACCTCAAATTCCTCCATCAACTATTCCCTAACCTCATTTTTCTTCAATATATATACATATCAATTAACATAAACCCTTTGTACAAAGTCTACAGGGCCTTAGCAACTGAGCTTTGATTGCATACTCATTGCCTATTATGAAATATTTCACTTTTTAAATTCCCTACTAATAAGCATTTCCTCTCATGGGATTACCACTCTAAAGATTATTTGAGGGGTGCAGAACAGCTTGGGACCTGACCATATTCTCATTTCAACTTTTGAAAAGCCACGCTTCAGAAGCCCTTTTTGAATTTATCAAAATTGGTCCTGCCTCAGGAACTGCTCTTAAGAGATCCCTTTAGTCTCAGAATCAAACAGAATGTAACAAAATAGTTTAGATTCAAAAATAGCACAGTGCAATTTCATGAGACATAGCGCTTCCAAAACAGATCCAAACAAGGCTTTTGTGACCTCATCAGGAATACACCCCTGAGTATTACCTATGAATCTCATTCTTTTGAAGTGTATTAGCATATATATACAATGGAAAGCTGTACTTTTGATTTTAGCCATATTGTATGTAAGCCTCTGCATTTTTACCTTAACATATTTTTTTTTTAAGTTGAAATAATTCTGGAAAGTGCAAAAAGCAGTAACTGGAATCTTTATTCTTCTTGCCATTTGTCTCTTCATAACTCCTCCTCACCCAAGAAGAACAAGAGGGCTAACAATATGAAAAAAATGATTAAAATGTGTAATTTTTAACGGACAGATGGCAGGATGGGAAATCTATAAGCATCCATTTATCTTGCAAATGTTCCCTCTAGCCAGTACATCTTTTGCATTAAAAATCCCTAGTGGCAGGATAAAAGAGTTGCACAACTGAGTATTATAGGTTGAGTCTCAGTCTCAGGTTCTCCAGATATTGGCATCTATAGACACGCTCTTTTTTCCCAGTAATGAAAAAGTGGTGATCAGATCAGGATGCCAAGACAATTTCTATTGCTGACAAAGCTAAATGAATGTAGTAGATGCCAAATGCTGAAATATAAGCAGCATTTAAGCCTATATATTAAAGCCAATATAAGCCTTTAATATGAAATGGATTGTTAAGACCTGTAATTCTCCCTCAAGAAACAGTAGGAACCTAAGAACAGACAACTTGGCAAAGCAATCATTTGACTGTACCAGCATATGCTCAGATTGATATTTAGGGCATGATGAGGTATGTAAACAGCAATCTGGGCCATGTGTCAGAACAAATAACCACTGTACCATACCAGCAGAGGATTAGATACTAGAGTCATCTCAGTTTGTCGCACTATCAAGGTTAGTTTCTGTATGAACAGAAACAAAAGTAACCTTAAGTTTGGATTTGATGAACTCAATAGGAGTTCTGCAGCTGATTGTTCCTTCTTGCAAAAATATGCAAATACAAACCTGTAATTATGGATAAGTTTGTTATGCTTTAAGGTTATTACAAAGAATTACTAAAATCATTAATGAGTTATAAATTTGCAATTAAAATGAAAACTACACTATCGTATTAAAATAAAACAAATTATCAATAACTTATATTGATTTGTCTTAAGATTGTTTTATCTCTTAAAATAAAATGTTTAATTGGATATTTTATTACTTCAAATAGCCTCTTTCCCAAGTCAGATGACTGAAAATTTTGATTTAAAAATACACAGAACCAAACAAATTATCCAGTTCATGTTGCATAGCTAAGTTGTGCTTTGAAATAGAATTAAAAATAACTACTTGTTCTCCCCTAGTTCAAGAATCATGGATGCTTTATCTACACCAGTGGCATACATTTCTATCAGAACTGATTTTCGCAGTAGAGAATCTATTAGCATTTGCCTGGAACATGCAACTTGAATGGACATACTTAAAGGACTTGCAAACCTACTTTAACATTCCAGCTCCTAAAAAGAAGAAAGACCTATCTAAGTTGTTTGGAGGTAACCAGCCCTCAGATATGCTATGGCTCTATGCATTAAGCTATTCTGGTTTATTATCAGTGGCAGATCTTATTAGGAAAAAGAAGGCACAGGCGTTTCAAAAGGCCCCATACTTAATATGTACAAATAAATAATAATCTGAAGTTACTGCAAGGGCCCCTCTATGTCAGAAGTGACTTCTTGTGAAGGCTTCTCAACTGATGTAGTTATTGCTTCTATTGTAAGGGGGCCAGGATAGGTTTGTGCTGTGTAATGCATTGTTGTTGTTAGATTGACATCGTTACCATGGTCACCTTGAGAGCTAAAAGTGGGGCAGGATCTAGTCCTTGCATAGTTTTGCTGAGCAACTTTGTTACACATCACTTCGCTCACAGTGCTGACAGGAGCATCTTCCCACATCTGCCTTTGCTGCTTCTTTTCTTTATACTTAATGGTGTACCAAGCAAGGAAAATGAATAGGAAGCCAACAAATTTGAGACCAGCTGCCAGACCAAAGTACACAAAACGAAATGATGTCACATCATATTCCCAACATGAGCCTTGAACACCACATTCCTGTTGCCACAGCATGCAGGTAGTATCAATGACGGCACCAAAATAAATTGGGGTAGGAATGTATGCTGTAATAAAAAGGAAAAATGAAATCAATTGACTCCTATATCAAAATAGTTATTGGGAATTTTTTTGAGAAAGTACAGAGTAAAGCTAAATCTATAATATTTCTATTTTTAAGCAGTTTTGGCTAGAATATACATCACATCACATACAAACAGAATGAGACAAAATTCTCTTAAGATGCTTATAAATGACTTGGTTTAGAAGTGATGAAGAGAATACTTAAATTTTAACTCTTTCCAATAGTACCTTTTTATTTATTTTGAATTACAGCCAATGGAGTGCTAGATATGTCTCATACTGGTTCATGACAGACAATTGTTGAATTTTAAAAAATTCTGTGAACTAGTTAAAAGAAGAGCAGAACCATGATGCTTGTGCACTGATCAACTGTTTGGAGACTTCTTGAGTCGCACAGCAGAGCAATGGGGCCAGCAAAGCTAGCTGATAATACATTTATCACCACACCATAGACATATCCCATATAAATCTCAATCCAATAATACCACTCTTAAAATATTAGAATTTCAAATGTTAAAATAACTTTAAAGTATTAAAATATTAATAAGATATTGTAAGTCACTTTAATGAAATTATTCAAGTTTCAGAAAATATCAAGGTAAATTGGTTGGTCATATTCCATAAATCCAGAATAAGACCCTACTTCAGGTTACTGGAAGTTTATTAGAAACAACAGCTACTAAATAACCGGGCATTTAGTAGCTGTGTTTGATTTCATAGTGAGTACTATAGCTAGTATTCTCACCAATCTTGTGCCTGACCCTGTTTCTTTTACAGAACTATATATTCAATTTTAGCTACCATGTTTTTCGGTGTATAAGATGCATTTCCCCCCACCACCACCAAAAGTGGGTGGAAATGTCTGTGCACCTTATACAGCGAATGTTGCTGAAGCCCCACCCACCCACCCACTGGCCCCTGCCCTTTGGCCTCTTCCTCCCAGCAATTTGCCTCCTTGCAGCAAACAGCCTGGTCAGCTTCAGAACAGCCTGATTTAGCACAAACAGCTGATCGGCAGTTGGATCGGCCTCCCGGAATACCGCCGATCAGCTGTTCCAGGCTGCGGGGATCGCCACTATAGTCACCTATCACCACTGCTGCCTATCTCCGCCTCTGCACGCCCCATTTTTGGCCCCCATGCATTCCGTTTTCTGCCTGTTCCAGGCAACGGGAATCGCCACCGCCTATCCCCGCCACCTGGAACAGGCCAAAAATAGGATGCACGGAGGCTGAAAATGGGACCCAAGGCCAAAAATGGGGCACACGGAGGTGGTGATAGATGGTAGTGGTGATGGGCAGTGATGGTGGTGATGGGTGGTAGCGATCTCCGCAGCCTGGAACAGCTGATAGACGGTATTCCGGGGGGCAGATCCAACCACCAATCAGCTGCTCATGCTAAATCAGGCTGTGCTGAAGCTGAACAGACTGTTTGCTGCAAGGGGGCAAATTGCTGGGAGGCAGAGGCAGATTTTTTTTTTCTTGTTTTGCTCCCCAAAAGCTAGGTGTGTCTTATAAGAAAAATACAGTAACTATAGTATTTGGTGTATACAATCTGTTACAAACAAGTCAGGTTTAAAGTTAAAAAAATGTTAACAAGAACATGTAAGAATTCATGGTTATCCTAAATTGAAAATAAACATTTATGGAGTTCTCCCCTTTATTACAGTAGAGAAAGATGGGAGGCGGAATGGTAATGTAGGCTTAAACCAGATTAGCAACAGTAGATAACTGATATATCCATTCCAGCCACTATAGAAGTGCAAGGTTTTGTGCATGAATTTAAAAAAACTGAGAATCAAAATAAAAGAGGGCACTAGTTAAAAGAGGGCCTCTTTTAATTAAGACCCCATCAAAAGTGTCAGATCATAGGCAGGGAAACTTTTTTTTAAAAGTGCTATTTTCAGCTGCCTTGACAATTCCTCTTCCAATTCACATAATATTTCAATATAGTCAATGTAACCAACTGTGAAGTACCAGAGCTGCCTCTGCACTTACCAAGAGTTCTTAATAAAACAAATTGCATGCCAAGGGCAAAAGGCCTCTCACCCTTTTCCACAGACCTACAAAAAGATACAATATATTTTAAAGTCTTGAATGGAGAAAATGGTAGGAACGACTACTTAACTGATATAACTCTTCTCCTTAGCCATATCCCAGGAGAGTGACCCAATGCTAGTCATCAACCATGCAGGAGCCCGGTGTTCAGTAGAATCAAAATCAGAAGTTCAGAGAAACAAAAACTTTATCCAGGAATCAAAGTAGGAAATTTTCCTTACATTTCTGATGACAAGTAGATTCAATCAAATCTAGATCGACAAGTACGTTTATTTTCTAAGTCAATTGTCTTCCCATTCTCCTTAGCATCCTGCAACCTGCCCAATAACAAATACCCTCTCAGACACAACAATCACCCTCTCTGACTTCTACAATTCTAAAACATGTTGATTCATAGGTTAATTATGTATCATCAATGAAAAGATGAGTGAAATCAAACTTTGTAAATCCATCTATCTCTAGAAGTAACGTAATTCATCATCAGAAAAGTAAAGGTGAATTATGTTTGTGGAAGATGACAGAGAAACTCAATTATAATAAAGCATGCTATGCTAGTAGACAGAAATGATCCAGGCAACTTCTCACCTGAGAGTAACTATGATTGCTGATGGTTGGGCACATGCTGTGATAAGTGTTACTATGAAGAGAAAAATGAGGAAAGGAATGAGTGTGTTGCAGGTTCTATCACACTTTCCTGATACAGCATAGCCATTTTCATTGAGATATGTTTTGACGATCACCACTCTTAGCTGGCTACGCTGTCCAACAGTGGGTGGTGTGATAACTTGCCGGCTTTGGACACAGGCACAATCTGTGTAATTTCTTATCTGTAAAAGATTTAAAAAGTGTAAAACAGTCATGATTCCTTATTTGTATGTTTATCAAGAATGCTTGCATCTGGTACATGTGCTTCATCTTATCTATGACTGTAAGTAAAGCACAATACAGCCAGGACAGTTACAGCAGATAAGAAAGGCTCTTCATCTGAAGGCAAAATATTCTATAGAGAAAAAATTGTAACAGTATTTCAAAATATCTGAATTGAGTGTTTTAAAAGGAAGATTTAAGAAAGGCCTTCCTGGTCTAAAGTTATAGTGTTGTTGTTGTTTTGCAAAAAGCAAGCTAAATACTTAATTAAATGCAAAATTTTATGAATTGTTAATTCATAAGTTCAGAGAAACAAGGAAAATGCATACATGAAAGGAGAACACACTATCAAAATTCTATGTCTAACAGTCCTGGATTGGCTTTAGGCTAAGGCCAAATAGGTAAAACAAGGGCACAAAAGGTTAGGGGCACCAATACTTCCCCTCCTCCTGAATCATTGTAAAAAAATCTTTGCATTAGTGGGGAGGTGGCATTGGTTAGAGATGGCACCATCTGTCAATGTGGCCTGGGAGTTCCATCCTACACAGTGAAATGCTTAGACAAATAATTAGGCTTTAAATGATTATAAAGAGGAAGGAGGAAGAGGGCACAAACATAAAGATCTCTACAGATTGGGCAACTCCCAAGATGATTTGTGCTCCTTTTACTTCATACAGGATAGAGATCCTCCATAACTATAGATTAAAGAGTTACAGAAAACTTAATGAAATATTTCCATTCCTTCTAATGGAAAAATTGTTGGGTTTTAATTTAATTAGAAAATCTTGACTCTAGCAGATAATCTGCTGAACATGCTGATCATAGCAGCCTTCATATTACTGGTACTTATTAAATTTATTTGCCACCCATCTTGTTTCGAAGTGAGTCTGGGTGACTTACAGCATTAAAAGCATTCAAACTGTAAGATAAATATTTCTAAAATGATAAAAATGGCATTACAATCAAAAATAGAATTATAGTTAAGACCTGGGGAGAGAGGGAGCAGGAGAATCCGGGGGATGAGATAGGATTATCTCTTAATTCATCAACCACTTTCAGTGTGATGCTCACCTGTTGGGGCCCCAAGCCATCTGGCAGAGACAGGTCTTCAGGTCCTTATGGAAGGTCATAAGGAGGGAGCCTATCTCACCTCACAGGGTAAGATGTTCCAAAGGGCAAAAGCCATGGCAGAGAAGGCTCTTCTACTGGACCCCGCCATCTGAAATGCCTTGATTGACAGGGCCCGCAGCATGCCTGCTCTGCCGGTGCAGTACTGAAATTGCCCTTTCATCAAACTATGCAAAAATAATCTCCACAAACAGCTATCTTTATCGCAGTTGAGGAGAAAGACAAGGAGAATCTAGGATTCTGCAAGCCTTTCTAATTTTGAGGAAGGGAGTTTTACATGCTGAGAAGTTTCCATTAGCACATGCTTTCTGAAACCTTCTCACACAAGAAAAAACTTTGACTACATAATCCATGGGAAGGGCATATAAGGACTTTTGTGGGATTTGCAAGGGACTGATCAATAGGGATGACAATTGAATGACTATGACATTCAGGCCCTATATCTACAACGTCTTTGGCCCATAATTGAACTGAGTGATCACCTTCTTGTAGTGTGGGCATGTACTCACAGCCAATGAAATTATAATATATTTAATAAATTAATATTATATGTGCCTTGGGTTTTTGCCTTACCAGTAAACTATAAGATTGGTGAATGTATACAGTATTCATAGTTATATCCAGAGATTTAAGACTCACACCAAAAGACAGTAGAGGATGATCTAACAGTAGTAGCTGCCTAAAAACTCTTACACATGCCTCTGTCGGAAACAGATAAATAAATAAATAAAAACATCTGATAGCTGCAAATCATCATTGTATCACAATTATTTTGGCTTAGGCATCAAACATTATGCTTCATAATGTTTGATGCCTAAGACTTTTTAATATGCAAAACAGGCATTTTACTACAATGTTGCTGTCCAGACTATTAAGAAAACAGCTTTGTGATCTACAATACTGAAAATAGAATTTATCTTTGGTGCATACATTGTTTTTCTAACAGCAACAAAAGTTATCACTTTGATTGCTTATAGGCGTACTCACTCCTGTGCTATAATTTCCACTGCTAATGCAACCAGCAAGACAAGGGTTAAAATATGTGATCCCATCTGATCCACACACAGGTTTGTATTCATGGATTTTGCAGCCACAATTAACATTACAGCTTCCAGTCAGATTCCTATGTGTCATGGTGAGAGTAGGTCTAAAAAAAAAAGGGGGTGGGTGGGTTATAGTATCTATCCATTGCAGAAGATAAATTGATGCCAACGGATACAAATTCTAAGAAATATATTTTCCAATATCATATACAGTATTGGTCAAAATCGTGGAAACCTTTTGGGAAAAGTATATTTTCTAAAACTAGCTAATAACACCACTTTTTTTGGAGTAGTACCATAAAATAATATATCAATGGAAAAATAATTTAATCAAGAATGTAATGCAATAACTTTTATGAAGGATTTGCTATTAGAATAGCAGTTACAGTATAAAGAAGGAAAGTTAAACACGTAGAAAAAATGAGATATACAAAAATTATCATGTCAATTAATCCTTAGTTGGGGAACCTTTAGCATGAATTCTGGCCTTACAACGTCTTCTCATGGAGTGAACCAAGTCTTTTAGTTCTGCAGCTGTTATAATTTGAAACCTAGATTGAATGATTGCTTTTATTAACTAGTTTTATTGCTGGGTTGCTTTTGACTAACAGATTTCTTTTAGTTGGAGCCATAGATTTTCAACTGGGTGAAGCTCTGGGCTATTCCCAGGCCATTCCAGCAGTGGAGTATGATTATTCTGAAACTCCCCCCAAAAGTGGTGTTATTAGCCATCAAACCTCAAAAATACACTTTTCCCAAAAGGTTTGCACAATTTTGGCCACTACTATATGTTGCTAAGTAAAAAATTTATTAAGTGATAATTTTGCCCCATTTTATGCCTTTTCTTGCCACATTTGTTAAGTGAATCACCACAGTTGTTAAATTAATAACATGGTTGTTAAGTGAATCTGGTTTCCTCATTAACTTCACTTGTCAGAAGGTTGCAAAAGGAGATCGCATGACCCCGGGATACTGCAACCATCATAAATGTGAATTAGTAGTAAAGTATTTGAATTTTAATCATGTGACCATGAGGATGCTGCAATAGTCATAAGCAGGGGTGGGTTCTACTTACCTTTACTACTGGTTCTCTTCATGCACACACTTTGCGCGTGATCAGCGCACACACGTGAGCGAAGCGAGCATGTGCGCCAAACGCATGCTCCATGCATGCGCACTTTCTACTCTCCTTGGAAAAATACTCAAAACAGGCACTCTGCGCATGCTTAGAGCAGAGAAACATGAGTATGGGCGCACAGGTGGGCCCAGTTCCCGGCCGCGGAGAACCAGTTCAGTGACATGACACCATCACCGCTACTAGATCGCGTGAACCGGGCCGAACTGGGAGCAACCCACCACTAGTCATAAGTGTGAAAAGTGATCATAAGTCAATTTTTTCTGTGCTGTTGTAACTTCGAATGGTCACTAAGTGAGCTGTTGTAAGTTGAGGACTACCAGTCCTGCATTCTAGCCACTGTGCCACCATGGCTCTTGATGCTTCCTTCGTATGTACAGATGTGCATCTAAGGCAAACTTGGAATTAATGCATATTGGTCTCCTTTAACCTGCTATCCTCCATGCATATGACCACAAATCACATTACTCTGAGCTCCAGAACCTTCTCTGTGGGAATGATGACTACACTGAGAAGGATTAGTTAAAGAAAATGGTTGTACAGGGATATGTCTCCCCCTAGTGGTGCTTTTTAGACTTGGTGTTACGTTGCCTTTTCTTTTGGTTCCTTGCACAAGCTAATACCTCCTATTACTTGTTCCTACTTGATTCAGACAGAGCCCACTTTTCTTTCTAGAGTTGAAGGTAGCATTGCTTCCTCTGTTCCCATCAACCACCCTACATAACATAAACTGTTTCAACTCCTACCCTCAAAATGACGCTATAGAGCACTACACACCAAGACAACTAGAACAAGAACAAGAACATTTTTTCCCAAACGCCATCACTCTGCTAAACAAATAATTCCCTCATCGCTGTCAAACTAGTAACTAAGTCTGTATTATTATTAATCTTCTCACTGTTCCTATCACCCATCTCCTCCCACTTATGA
>JANHFM010009308.1:40859-54669 GCA_032468115.1 Grayia smithii
AACTACCGGTAGCCAGTGCAGCTCGCGCAGGAGAGGTGTCACACGGGAGTAACGGGAAGCTCCCGTAACTACCCGCGTGTATGTTAACCTCATGTAATTTGTGAACCACCAAACTGGTTACCTCTCACTAGCTATCTACTGACTGGAACTGGCAACCTGTCTTCACCAGCATCGTCAAGTTGCAAGAAAACCCAGCAGATTGGCTGAACCCTTTGGAGGCTAGTCCTGATGGGCCATGTGTGAATTCATGTGTTAGAAGTAAGAGATTAAGAAGACCAATCCTTCTTATGCCACAATGACCAATCAGGAAGCTAAAAGGTAGCAAGTATGGTGTTATGATTGAAACCTAATCTTAATTGATCCAGAAGAGCAAGGACTTTCACCTAAGAGCTACCCTTAATTATCTGAATCTCAGTAATAACATGACAACGTTTTCCTTTGGTGCAACTGAGGACAGAAATGGTTTAAGAAGAAAGAAGCAGGTCTCCCTGACCAAGTGGTACAGTAACGTGGTTATTATTAGTTAAGGTGTTGGGCTGATCCTGGAAAAATTGAGGTTCTAATCCACCACCATCTGTAGAAATGCAGTGGGTGGCTTTGGCTAGTCTTTCTCTCTCAGCTTGAAATTCTCACAAGATAGTGGTTGTGGAAAAGATAGGAAGTAACTTGTATGCCTCATTGAGCAATTATATGAAAGGTGGAATGTAACCTTAAAGAGTACAATACAATGTGGTTCAATAATTATTTTTCCCCTACCATTATTGTCACATGCTCATTCTCTGGGTAGTACAGCAATAACCTGCCTCCTAGAATTTGTTTTTCGCAGCCTATTTCTGTGATCTTTCCAGAGAGTTGTCTTTCTGACTAATTGCTTGATTAGGGGCCTTTCCAAGATCATTAAAAAGTAAGCCTTTTTTTCATAAGGATATTGGATCAGAAGATGGGAAAAGCTGAAACAATAGATGTGGCAAGACAAGGATACCCATTCATAGTGCTAGTTTTCAATCAGCACTAGGTACAGTTAGGTGCATTTTTTTTGTCCAACAGTGAATTTGTTGTTAAAAAGGAAGAGGAAATACAATAGGGTAGTTAGAAGCTTTGAATCAATAGAAGTGCAATTGAATCACATCTTTGTATTGAATTGGATTTTTCTGAAAAACTTTGGAATGTTTTGCTTCACTCTGAGAAACCAGTTGGTTTTTCTTTTTTTTTAAAAAAATATTAAATTTTATTCTATACAAAAACAGCAAAAATAGTAAAAAAAAATTATTTCCCACGGCGAGTGCATACAACAAAAAACATCAATTACAAAATACATAAAAACAAATTCTAACATCTTTTGAACCTACTATCCAACCATAAGTACCATTTATCCCAACAGTGATAATATTCAGACTCTTTCTGGTCCCTCAGCAATTTCGTTAACCTATTGGCCTTGGCACATTCCATAATTTTCCAAATTAACATATCTTCAGATGGCAGATCTGAAACTTTCTTTCTGAAACCAGAAACTTTCTTATTAGGCATCAGACCAGATAAAATAGGCTCAGATATATGGTATTTGACTATACATGTTACTATTTATTTATTTATTTATTTATTTAATTATATTTATATGCTGCCCTTCTCCCGAAGGACTCAGGGTGGCTTACAAAAAATTAAAAATATACCACAATATAACAATTAAAAATATTAAAAATTGGATTATTAAACACAAAATTAAAACAACAAAATTAAAAGCCCGATCACATCAGCAGATATGTTTAAAAAGCCACGTCTTTAGATCGCGACGGAAGGAGCGGAGGTCAGGGGCAGTCCGGAGGTCGGTGGGGAGTTCGTGCCAGAGGGCTGGTGCGCCCACAGAGAACGCCCTCGCCCTGGGCACCACTAGCTGACATTGTCTGGCCGATGGTACCCTGAGGAGTGCAGCCCTATGTGAGCGCACAGGGCAGTGGGATGAAGGCAGAAGCTGGTCCTGCAAGTACCCTGGGTTGATGCCATGTAGGGCTTTATAGGTAAGCACCAGAACTTTGAAACAGATCTGAAGGTCCACCGGTAACCAGTGCAGCTCGCGCAGGAGAGGTGTTACACGGGCGTAACAGGAAGCTCCATAACAACCCCCGTGGCTGCATTCTAGACCAGTTGGAGCCTCTGGGTGCACCCCAAGGGCAGCCCCATGTAGAGAGCATTGCAGTAGTCTAGGCGAGAAGTAACCAGGGCCTGAATGACTGTGCAGAGAGCATTCCGGTCTAGGAAAGGGCACAACTGACACACCAGGGGAACCTGGGTGAAGGCCCCCCTGGTCAAATGATCTTCTAAGGACAGCCGTGAATCCAGGAGGACTCCTAGGTTGCGGACCCTTTCAGAGGGAGTAACTCCCCTCCCATCAAAAATGATGAGGCCTCTAGACCCTGGGATGCTGTCAACCACAGCCACTCGGTCTTGGAGAGGTTGAGTTTAAGCCTGTTTCTACTCATCCAGACCTGCACCACTTCCAGGCATTGGGGCATCACGTCAAGGGCATCCCTGGGGTGGTCCGGGGTGGAGATGTATAGCTGGGTATCATCAGTATACTGATGATACCTCACTCCGAAACCACGGATGATTTCACTCAGTGGCTTCATGTAGATATTAAAGAGTAGGGGGGAGAGGACTGACCCCTGAGGTACCCCACATGAGAGGGGCCTTAGGGACGACCTCTGTCCCCCAACCCATACAAACTGCGAGCGACCCAAGAGGTAGGAGGAGAACCACTGAAGAACAGTGCCTCCGACCCCCAACCCCTCAAGTCGCTGCAGTAGGATACCATGGTCAATAGTATCAAAAGCCACTGAGAGGTCAAGTAGCACCAGGATGGAGGATATCCCCCATCCCGGGCCCGCCAGAGATCATTTACCAGGGTGACCAATGCCATTTTCATGCTGTGACCATGCCTGAAACCCGATTGGTATGGATCTAGATAGTCCGCTTCCTCCAGGAATTGTGGAAGCTGTTGTGTCACCACTCAACAACCTTCACTATAAAGCGAAGGTTAGAGACAGGCTGGAAGTTGTTAAGGGAGTCTGGATCCAGGGCCGGCTTCTTGAGGAGGGGTCGAACACTGCCTCCTTCAAAGTGGCAGGGAAGACCCCCTCCCTCAAAGAAGCATTGACAATGGCCTGGATCCAGGCTCCGGTCACCTCTCTGGTTGCTGAGACCAACCAGGAGGGACAAGGGTCCAGTAAACACGTGGCGGTGCCCAACCTACCAACAATCCTGTCCACTTCATCCAGAGAAACAGAATCAAACTCAACCCAGATGTTCTCAACAAGACCTGCACTGGTCTCCCCCTCGGACCCTACCCCGTCGGAGTCCAACTCACTCTGAATCTGGGCGATTTTATCATGCAGAAACTGGACAAAATCCTCAGCTCTACCCTGTAGGAGGTCCTCCCTGGCTCCCTGATGGAAGAGGGAGCGGGTCACTCGAAACAGGGCAGCTGGGCGGTTTTCTGCAGATGCAATGAGAGCGAAGACGTAATTACACCTCGCCGCTGTCATTGCCACAAGATAAGACCTAATATAGTTATGAAGTAATAATGAAAATAATTTTATGGTTGGGGGTCACCACAACATGAGGAATTGTATTAAAGGTTCGCGGCATTAGGAAGGTTGAGAACCACTTGTCTAGCAGATGTTTTTGATGTTTGATAGCCATGGCTAAGGGAGTCTGGATCCAAGGCTGGCTTCTTGAAGAGGGGTTGAACCATCGCCTCCTTCAGTGTGGCGGGGAAGACCCCCTCCCTCAAAGAAGCGTTGACAATGGCCTGGATCTACGCTCCGGTCACCTCTCTGGTTGCCGAAACAAGCCAGGAGGGAAAAGGGTCCAGCAAACACATGGCGGCTCCCAGCCTATCAACAATCCTGTCCACTTCATCCAGAGAAACAGGATCAAATCAACCCAGATGTTCCCACCAAGACCTGCACTGGTCACCTCACTAGACTCTACACTGTCGGAGTCTATGTCCTTCTGAATCTGAGCAATTTTGTCATGCAGAAACTGAACAAAGTCCTCAGCTCTGCCCTGTAACATGTAGGGTACCAGGTGGAAAAGTAACACCTCAGTTCCATCATCATCATTATTATTATTATTATTACTTTTTTATTTTTTAGAGGGTAACTTTTTTAGTTTAAATATTCCCAAAATATAGAAACAGAATAGCAGCATTTGAATGATCTATACATCTGTCTTTGGCTACAGCTATTCAAAACACAGCATACAGGATCAAAGAATACATGACCAGATAAAATATTAAACATTATTGCTATCTTGCACATAAACCCCTATATGGTTGCAGCTTACCAGTTACCAATGAACCGTGGGTCACTTTGGTCAATCTGAACAGCACTTGTAGGATGTACATAAAATCCAATAAGAACTCCTCCTAATAAATATCCTGCTGCAGGACCAAGAGCTCCCATTACATACATGATAGCTATAAAAGAGGAAAGAAAATCCAAAACACATCAAACAATATACCATAGTAATTTAACCATTTTTAAGAATAAAAGGGCAGGAGACAAAGCACTGTCCTCGGCTTTTGTACATCCATCACCTCTATTTGTTCTTTTTTCTGCAACTTCTGTCTTTCCCCTATATTCTCTGTGCATGTTCCAGCCTAAGGCATGTTAATAAAAACCAGAGTTTATGGTAAATCTTCCCTCTTTCTTAAATGCAGTTCAACTAAATAAAACAACAACAATTAAACCTAAGAGAATAAAAACTGTGCAGTGGAACATTTAAGTTTCAAAAACAAAAAGCCACTTTGGAGGTGAGGTTGCTTAAATCAACATGTTATATCCAGGGATCCTGCTACAGTTGTGGAGGGCAGCTGCCTAACTCTGCAATTGATACAGCTGCTTTAAGGAGTTGAGTACATCATATCATTGTACCCACGTTGGCTGAATACCTTTTCCCCTTAAAATCCAAAGGATGGTGCAGCCCTTCCAAAAATGGCAGCTCACTGCTTGTTTATATTCCAGTTCTGTTTTACTTTGTACATTGATAGGAGAATGTAGTATTCAAGAGTACAGTTAGGTTGGGAAATGTCAATTGAATTTTAAAATAGTTCAGTTTTTATATATGGAGAACTTTCATTCACTCACTAGCAAATGTGCCATAAAAATTTCTTGAGCACTATGGTCATGGAAAATAAAATAAGCATTCAACTTCCAAACTGAAAGTGATAGATTACATTTATATATTAATATTTTGCCTTTCAAAACATTTTAAGTTTGGAAAAGCAAATTAACCTTTTCAAAAATTCTCAATAGCTCTGGTCTTTAGATACAGATTATTTTCTCCATTTACCCTGAATTTGATTATGTATTTTATTGAACACTGAATATTTAATATTGTATATACTTGCTATTAAGATATATCTTATTAATGAATTTTATTGACAAGATAGAATGATTATCAAGTAGCATAATTAACATGGCCTTAATAAAGAAGTACGGGAATATATGTTTGAGTGAGTAAATCTATGTTGTAAATACCAATCTTTCTGTTTTACAGTACATTCTCCATCTTATACTTCCTTGTAATATCAAGAGAACACTATCATATTGACAAGAATTTGCATAATTTACAGATTTCAAGTTAACCAGATTTCAAGTATCATAATTTCAGAAATAAATAATACCTTGACTACAGGAATATTATTATTCATATTTATAATCAATTAAATCCAGGAGTAATTAGCACATTTTAATTATCAGATAAATTGTGATTGAATAAGATACAAATTATTTGGAATAGGAAACAAATTCAAGTAAAATTGTAAATTTAAATAGCCATTGAAATAATTATTTATCTACAATCGATATATATATAATCCATCTGTTAGGATGCGATTCTTTGTTAGATATTAATTGTTTTTAATTAATTTAATTAATTGTTAATTGTTTTTATATGGATTAAGAAATGCAATTAAAATCTTAACACAGAATAACAATCAAGTCTTACACATGCTTTTGGGGAAATGGGCATAGAGGTGAAAAGAATGATAATTTTCAGCCTAAATTATGAGATTGATTATACCACTTAAAAGAAATGAAAAACTAACATAATTGAGAAACATAATTAATAAAATTAGATATTTTCCAGACAGTTAATACAATAAAAAATTCATAGACCTAAAACGAGTTTTAAAATCATTTACATCAGGATTCAGACATGTCACTTAAATAATATATAGCTCTACTTTGTATCTACCACACATAATACTGCAATGTGCAGCTGCTGTTAGTCAAACAGACATTATGTAATGAAGTTTTATAGTAAGGAGAAATATTGTATAGTACAGATAAAAATAACAGATGCTGTCTCAATTTCTTTCTGTATGAAAATTATTGGGAGGTAGGTACATTCTAAATGTTCTTTAAAAATGTCCTACTAGCAATATCAGTATCTACCACTTCCCATTAAATGAGAGTGAGGGTGAGAGATATTCAACTTTTAGTGTACAAATAAAGACTGGAAGGAGATCACATATATTTGTCTCCAGGTTTACTGGACCTTTTTTTTTAACCACCTATTTGTTGCCACTAAAAAAGAAGAACATTTAGGCAAAAAGGAAAAAAGATGTATTCATATTATAGAAGGGGGAAAATGAGAGTGGAAGAAAGTGGTAAGGGGAGGAGGAATTCAGACATGGAATATCAGGAGTGGAAAGAGCATTTACTGTGTAAGGACATACAGTATTTCTACTTGCTATTTAGCTTTTGGTAACTATACCATCAAGACAGGAAGATGGTCCACAACATAAACTCACATTGATCAATATGGATGTAACCTTTTTTATTATTATTATAACCAGGCATAGGCTACTGCTAGCTGAAAGTTAAAAGTCCACCTTAATGCTATTGTTTGGTGGTTGATTTATATCGTTTTTGGATATCATCTTAAATCTTCTGATGTTCTAAATTTGGATCTTATAAATCAATATCTCTTACTGGGTGCCAGGAAGACTATTTTTAAAACTTGAAGGCTTTCATTAGTATAAAAGAAACATGCTTCCAAAGGATTACACAACTTTAAAGCAATAACAAAAATAATAAACTGGGTTGTTGTTTTTTTGTCAAAACTCACCAAGACCTTCTGGTGAAATGTTAATTTTTGCCTAAAATTACAATTAGCTATCACTGGAATGGATAAATAAGGACAGAAATATTTTCCTACACTGGCTACAACCAAAGAAATAGACTCCAATTGGCTATTGTCACTGGGCTATTTGTCACTTTCCAGATAAACTCTTCTTTTAGAAGAGAAGAGCAAGATAAGTTGAACTACAGAGGGAAATGCATTTGAGCATATTGGCTCTGCAACTCTAGAGAATTTTTTTTTTTTTTTTTTGCATTTGCATTTGCAGCCCTCATATCTTCTTTGGCTAGCAGCTCACAAAGATTTTATTGTGAGATCATGTTCTAAACAAGGATTACAGGACATCTTGGTACCAGAAAAAGAAGTTCTGTAGACGAGGCATCTGAATTACCAAAAGGCTGAAGTCTACATCTTGCTCCCAATTATTATACAGCTGCTCTAAGCAGAAGACCATTTACTTTAGCCAACTATGTTTTCTGACATTCTGCATGCTTCACATAGTACAGTAGAACATTCTTGCTGACTAGATTTGATATTATGATATCTAAGATCCTGGAAGACAGGTATAACAGCTTTATTCAGAAAATTCAATCAGATGAGCTCCTCATGTTTTGCTCTTTTGCATGAGTCATGATTCTTTACATTAGAATAATAATGTTCCTGGTGGCTAAATATTGAATCTGAAACAAATAGTAAAGTTGCCAAATTCTGTACACATCAACTGCTATACTGAGGATTATTAGATTTATATGAGTCACTTTGACTAGTGTTTAGGGCACTGAACTAGGAGTTGGCAAGCCTGAGTTCTAATACTGTTTTAGAGAGGCTGAGTGACCTTGAGATGGTCATTCTCTTTCAGCCCTCATTACAATAAATATGGCAAATATGATAAAGTCTGAATATATGTCTGCAACAGAATTAATATACATCCTTTTTTCTAGACATATCCCATATTTCACTCCTTAAATTTCCATCTGGAGACAGTTTGAAAATACTTTAAAATGCCTGATGTTCAAGGGTAAAATAAGAACAAGGAACACTTTGCTAAAAGCAGCTACAGCTGCTGTGTTTTCATGTCATGTCTGTCTATACAGTAGAAAATGTGCTGAAAGAAGCCAGAGCAGTCAGCCCAACAATAAAATTGCCATCCAATGACAAACAACATATAAGAGTTTGTCCACAAGTAGTCACCCCAGCTAATGAAGCCCTCCTTCTCTTCTATGCGTTTTCCTCACTTGCTGCCTCTATAAGCTTAGGGGAGTGAGCAAGAAATGATTATGATAATGGCACAAATGGCTCCCAGACATTGGGGAGATGTTAAACAAGAGGTAACCCTGAGATACCTCATAGATGGGGTGTTGAGGCCATGTAAGTGCACAAAGTCATGGCAAGGAGATGGTGAACCATATTAATTCTAAATGAATGAAAGAATGAATTGAAATTGGTTCGTGAGACAGAAGAACAACTATCGCATGGTGCCCGCAACTCCCAAACCTTGAAACCAATTCAGAAGCACTAAAATGGATGCATCACCACAGAATTAAAATAAAATTAAAAAGTTAAAAATTGCAAGAGTTTAAAAAGATGCGGGTATGCCATTAAAACACCTCCCCCCCCCCAAAAGTTGTGTGACATTGTTTGATCCCCATGCCAATTGCCAGAGCCAGGTCTTGACACATTTCTGAAAGGCAAAAAGCATGGGGCGCTCCTCATCTGTGGGAAGGCTTTCTTCTTGGACCCTGCCAGTTGAAATTCTGGACGGGACAGGTCAATGAAATAGGAATACAACAGTTCCTCACGTAACCTGGTCCCATACCCTGAAGGACCTTAAAGGTAATAACCAACACTTCAAATTGGATCCAGGAAGAAACTGGTACCCAATGCAGTAGAGAGGTTACATGCACAAACCTACATAAATGCCCAAATACACTTTCACATACACCAACACACGATAGCAGTTATCACAGCCTCTGCTGCAGTATGGTTGTTAATTCAATTTTCTTGCCTAAAGTTGAAAAATGACAATCCCAAAAAAACACCAAAAAGTCCCTTGGCATTTTACAAATAAATTCACTGTGGCATCAGCTACTCTGTCCCACAGCTATCCTTCCAGTTTTTGAAAAGACTGACCTTACTGTCTGTTTATCTTCTTCAAGCTAAATATTTATACTGTCTGTTATCCTCTTCAACTACTGTCTGGTTTATCTTCTTCAAACTAAATACTGCTAGAAAGACAGTATTATTGCTACATGAAAATGATAAATCACATTAAGTGAATCAAAAGCCTAAAAACTAAAATCAATTTATGATTCTGTCTAAATTGTTAATATGTCCCAGTGTGATCCTGGGGTCACAGACTGTATCAACATGAAAAAATAAGCATAGTTAATTCTGATTTTAGAGGGACAAAGTATGATTACTTTAATCTGCATAAAAACTATATCCTCCCTTGCTAGTGTTCTGAGGGGTGTTTCTGGCTTTTGCCCAAGCCTTTGGCAAGGTTGACTGAAATCCACTTTGGATTATATGGGTCTGTTCTTTTTCATTTCTGTATGGCTTTGTCATCTTTGCTATCTTTTACTCCTTTATTTTCATTGATTGTGGTAATTTTTCTCCCTCCTATTACACTCTTTTAATCGATGAACCACATAGATTTGTTCACAGAATTGGGAGTTGTGCAGAATATAAATTATAAACAAACAAATCCCTCTTGCAAAGATCCATAATCATCCAAAACTGAGAGTCATTGTAGTATTTATGTTAATTTGTTCTCCCAATGCAAGCAGAGATCATGTGGATTAGCAGACGGGTTATCCAAAGGTTGAACTTTTTTATACTTTAGGAGGTTGAATTTTATATAGCCAGCCCTTTAAGTATAGTTATTAATCTCTGTGTACTATGTGGAAGAGTAGTAAAAAGTCCAGAAAAAAACATGTTTGTGTATGTGTGTCACTGTACATGTATGTGCACAAACACACACACAGCAGTATGGAACCAGTATGGAGCAGTATGGAACCAGACATTTTATTAGCATTTTCCATCTCAATAATCCTATTTGCAAAACAAAACAAATGATCAAAATGATCAAAAATACAGAAGAAAATAGACTATGACACTAGCAATATTTGGGATGTGTTGGGAGTTAAGGACAGAGATTCTTATCTGAATAAGAAACTATTGGGGGTTGTAAAGGTATGCTATCTATAGGGTACTACAGTATATATCAAGTTAAAAGAACCTGGTGGATATTCTTTCTTCATGAATTTGTTCTTTCGGGTTCCCCAGATTTTCTTACCAGTTCAGCCTGTCTTATGAATCCAAAACATATGCAGGCAGTCCTCAACTTACCAATTGAGCCCAAAATTTCTGTTGCTAAGTGAGACATTTGTTAAGTGAGTTTTGTTCCATTTTACGACCTTTCTTGCCATAATTGTTAATCACTTGCAGCTGTTAAGTTAGAAACATAATTAAGTAAATCTGGCTTTAAGTAAAACTTTGCTTGTCAGGTTACAAAAGGTGATCACCTGATCCCCAGATACTGCAACCATCATACATGAGTCAGTTACCAAGCATCTGAATTTTGATCATATGACCATGATGCAATGATCATAAGTGTGGAAAATGGTAATAATTCACTTTTTTCAGTGCTGTTGTAACTTCAAACGGTCATTAAATGAACTGTTGTAAGTAGAGGACTGCTTGTACTCATACAAAAATGTGACAAATGGAATGTTTGGGGTATCAGGCATGGGTAGCACCTCTGGACGGGAGACATATCACATCCTTTTTCTAGAGTGATTCGTTCAGATACACAATAAGTAAGTCAACCAAGAGATGATGAATAACCATCAAGTATATTTTTTAGAAGAATAGTCAGAAATATCAAACAGCTTCAACTTGCATATCTGAATAGGATTAAATATATTAAGAGAAAAGTACAGTAGTGGCCAAAATTTTGAAAACCTTTTGGTTTTTTTTTACCAGATGTAAAAAAAAAAAGATTAATGCTTGGAAGTAAGGTAATGATGAAACATAGTAAGGATCAAGGCATATCTAGGACAACAAAAATCAGAATTGTTACAACAATGATAATGTAACATACAGTAAAGAAACATGAACACAGAGTGAGAAAAGGAAGAGGCACATGTTTGAATTATGAATTGGAGACATTTACTGAGAGGGTTCCATGAACTGCAATTGCTCCTGAATGAAATAAAGACTGACAGCACCACTCGAATGGTAATTAGCAAGAAACTAGCAGATGATGTGAATAGATAACAATTAGAAACAACTATTCTTGACAAGCCTGAGCGAAGTACTATATAGGAAGTGAAAGACAACAGATAAATGTGAGTGGATGCCATCAAACAAATTTTATGACTTGTAGTAAAAACTAATTATTACTGTAAATAGAATGAAATGTCAGCCATCTACTCTTGCAATCACCAGATCTAAGCTCAATTTGATAGCACCTAACAAACTATATACAGCCCAGACTTTAAAGCAGAAGAAAGGGAAATGAACAGGAAAATGAAGTGGCAGAATCCATGAACCTAGCTAGAGCTCAAGGCCTGTGAATAAAGCTTAAATTAAAATCCTTCCTAACTCTTCTGAGTGTCTGACGTAGTTCCATCTGTCCTGATCCCAAAGTATTAGTAATGTCTTGCAGAGTTATAATGAACAGAAATTTCATTCAGTGAGGTTAGAAGGCCATGCTACTTGGGAGTAAAGGAATACCTGGTACCAGATGGGTATAAGAGGCTTCGTACTGAAATATCAGAGTACAAACAATTCATTAGATAGGATATTGGAAATAATGTTTACAAATTACCCATCCTGTCAAGTCATGGACTGGATTCTGATTATTCTCTTGCTTGAGTGGGACTAACCATGTTCCGCCAGTCTCAGATGTCTGAGCAGTGTTCTCCTTCCCAAGTCTGCAGAAACAGGAACTCTCTCCTTGATTTATCCTTTAAATGTTAAGCAGTTTTTAAAAATATAGACTAAAGGTAGTCCTCAATTTAAAGCAGTCATTTAGCAACCATTTGAAATTATGACAGACGTACCTTACGAGCCAGATTTAAAGTTCCAATGGTCAGCCATATCACGTGACCAAACTTTGGGCACTCGGCAACATGGCCACATTTATGGCCATCTGCCTCATCCTGCACTCATATAACCCATTTTATGATGGCTTTGCTGAAAACTAGCACTTCTAGTTCCCTGCAAAATTACACCCACAGCATCTGCTTGAATTACCAATCACGGTTTCTCTTAATAAGCATGGTGATTCACTTAATGACTACTGCAAAAAAGTCATAAAATCAGGTCAGTAATGTGACTGATCTGTTTTACTACATCACAACTAATTACTATGGTGGGCAGGCTCCATCACGGTTGTAAATTGAGGACTACCTGTATTTATCTTTGTTCCTTTGAGTCACCTTTGACTCCTGGTGACTGCCTGCCCTACAGTTTTCTTTCCAGTTTAGTGTGTGTGTGTGTGTGTGTATGTGTGTGTGTGTTGGTGATGGTGATGGTGGTTTGCCATTGCCTTTTTCCTAGGCCTAAGAGTGGCTGGTCCAGGTTATCTAGCTGGCTTCATGCCCAAGACTGACAACTCCCAGTTTTTAGTTTGGAGTCTTAAACAAACTAGGTACTAGAATATTTCTTCACAAATTGCCATGATTGCTTTATCTAGTTATCTGTACCCATTTTATTACTACTGTTGTTTATTATTGGTTTTAAGGCTGTGCAAAAATTTAAAGAGTATTTCATGGAATGTACTGGAAAGAATGAATCTCTTTTCTGATGAACTGATACATTGATGCAATAGCATCCTATGGACAGCTTCAAGGTGCTTCTTTAAAAGTTCTCCTGGGCCATCTTCATACGTATACGTATATGCACATATATGTTTAATTCTTTTACTATAGGTAGTCCTCAACCTATGAGTATAATTGGAACTAGAACTACTGTTATTGAGAAATGTGGTCACTAAATGAATCATGCCCTCTTTTACAATATTTGTTGCCATAGTCATTAAGCAAATCACATGGATGTTAAGCATATCCTGCATCCTCCATTGACTTTGCTAGTTGAAAGCTGCTTGGGAAGGTTGCAAATGGTTGGCATATGACCCTGGGAAGCTGTGACCATTATAAATACATGCCACTTGCCATGGGCTCAAATGCTGACCACATGACTTGTGGAGCCACAGCGATGCTCATAGTGAGGACCAGTGGTAAGTCACTTTCCAATGCCATCTTAACTTTGAACAGTTGTTAATCAAATGGTTGTAAGCCAAAGACTGCCTGTATTTCAGTTCAAGCATTAATTATTTTTTTTCTTTCTTTGCATATTTACAAGCAAAAAATCTAAGGAAGCTTCCAAAGCAGCTATCCCAAGTCTCAATGTCCTGCCTCAATATCCGAAGAATGATCTTTTGAGTACTTAGCATAGCACCAACATTGCTATTTTCTTGTTTGGAATGTTCTTTGGTTCTTTTAAAATTTAAAGACTGTGTAGAAGTGCTGTCTCACCTGAAAACCATCACAGATCCATTGTTAGACCCCCTGCAATTTGCATATCGAGCAAATAGATCAACAGATGATGCTGTTAATATGGCTCTGCACTACATCTTACAACATCTTGAATCTCCAAAGAC
>JANHFM010009308.1:64746-82156 GCA_032468115.1 Grayia smithii
TGTGTCTGTCTTGTTGGGTTGCAGAACCAAACCAGACAGTTATAGAGGTGCAGATGACAGACTCAATGATTCCTCTGAGTTAGTTCAGTTAGTTCAGTCCTTTGCCTAGATTTATTACCCTGCAGCAATAAAAATAACTCTTGGGGGATTCCATAAAATATAATAGAATAATTAAAAACATTCATAGTAATATCTAAAACCACATAAGTGCTTGTCCCACTTGTCCCACACAAGTGACAACAATAAAAATAGCACCAAAAAACCCCATCAAAATAGAAACAATAACAATAACTAAAATATAGAATCAGAAGGTTCTTTGAAACACGCCATCTTCAACCCTTCTGGGAATATCAACAAAAAGGGATTATCCTAATTTCTATTAATTGCATAGCATCAGCACTACCAAAGAGAAGCAAAATCTTGTTTCATCATATACCCCACCCCTCTACCCTCACCCACACAGAGACCTTCCAGAAATGTGGGAATTGTTGCAATTTCTCCCTAGTCAATCTAATCAGTATTGTAAGACTAGTTCTAGTTGGAATAGGCAGTCATTTTAAATATGAGTCTATATAGAGACATTTCAAAAGTGGGTAAAGTAAAAAGAAGCCACTATTTCACATCAAAACTACACATTTCTTCCTACCTACATAAAATAATTCTCTTTGCTAAATCCTAAATTCAATAAAACCAATAAAAGTCTTCCAGGCAGAGCAAAAAGGTAGTCTGGCAAGCTCCAATTTTGGAGAAATAAACCAATGCAGCTTTGGGTATACACACTTGCTGCACTGATGCATATCTGAATTTTTGTCTGGCTGCACCCTTACTATATTTGGACAGACAGTTGTTCAAGGACAGCAGGAACACTGTCCAATAGCTGGCTTTCTTAGAGTGTGGAAGGCATATACAGTCCTATAAATTCACAGTCCTACAAATTATGAGACTCCTATTTTATTTTCAAAGAGTTGTTGAAAAGTCATCACTTGAAAATTTGTTGCAATGAATAATCCATTTCCAAATTCTAGAAAACTATTTACAGCCAGTCTTCATCACATTCTTGCATGCAATGTTTACAATGCAATTATGCTAGTTAATGCCCCTCTGTTTAATGGGAAGAAAATCTAGCTTGGGGCTGGCCTTACTGTTATGCAAAAGTAAAATAGCAGCAATAGAGCTATGCCTATCTGTTCCTTCTGAGCCTTCCAGCCATTTCCCTCTGTTGCACAACAAAAGCATACATTGCACATTTAAATTTGGGTTTCTACTACCAATCTTACCCAAGGATGCGATCAGAATTGAAATACTGTGCAGTTCAAGTAGCAGTTGGAATATCATGTTGTCCTTTATTTAAAGCAGCAAGTAGGTCATTCTCATCCCTATTTCTGTTGTATTTTTGTGGTTGTTTCAAAGATCTGCAGAACTGATATACAAACTCTGGTTTTCTTAAACAGCTGTTGGAAAGCTAACACTAACAAAACCCACTAGCACTGTCAACTCTCATAGGTCTGTTGCAGCTAGGCACAATAATGAAAAAGACATGTACAATTTATATGCAAGTATATAAATCACAGGATTTGTGTTTTTGATGGCATAGCATACATTTTATCATTTGCTACCTCTTACCTATTGATGCAACCTCTCACCATTAATGCATCCATAGCAGTTTTATCCAAATAGCATTGCCTCTATACCAACATTTGGCAAATTGGCAGTGTCTGGCTAACAATCTGTTTTGTATATATGGACTTCCCCTCAAATATTTTTACAATTTCTATTTAATACCAACAGTTGTCAGAAAAATATGTACAACATAGGACTGTAATAAGAAAGAACAAAGCTAGCTTTGTTTCATGTGTATGCAAAATGCTGTTCTTCCTCTCATACTCTATTTCTGCCTGGGAATACCCTGGACACTGGAATCTATGATCAGTGCATGACTTCTCCTATTATCAGAATAAATATGTTTGTATGTACTTCTCATTTTGAGTCAGTGGGAAAGGCTCTTTTTCAACATAGACTGTAACAAGAATTTACAGATGAGTAAATGTTCCTTAATGCAGGTACTTCTTGATTTACAACAGTTCTTTAGTACCATTGCAATTGCATTGGAAAAAATGACTTATGACTGTTTTTGACAGTTACAGTATCTCCAAAGTCACATGATCAAAATTCAGACACTTGGCAACTGACTCATACTTATGACAGTTGCCGTGTCCTGGAGTCATGTGGTCCTTCTCACAAGCAAAGTCAAGGGGGAAGCCAGATTCACTTTGCAACCATGATACTAACTTAAAACTGATGTGATTCACTTAAACTGTGAATCACTGTAAACTGTGTGGAGAAAAGTCATAATATGGGGCAAAACTCACTTACTGGTAACTATCTCACTTAGCACCAGAAATTTTGAGCTCAATTGTGGTCGTAAGTTGAGGAGTATCTGAAGTTGAATTTCATATGTTATAAACATTTTTTTTTTATTTTAGAAGTAGGCAGGCCATTTTTTATCGTCAAAGGCCATGAGGAGGGTATAATGTGGCAGAACTGAGCTTTTCAGAGATTCTTCAGAGATTTTCTAATTAAAGCAAATGTGTTAGCCCTATTAGACATTTAACATACTTGTTAATTAATGAGAAAGAAGCAAAAAATCACATTCCCATTTTCTTTCTTCAAATTTCAGGAGCCCAATTTTGGAGAAGCTTAGGAAGCAGAGCTACATGTAGTCCATGGGCCTCTGTTCATTCTCTCCTTTTTGGAACGCTGCATTTCTTCTTAAACTTAAAAGAAAAATGATATATGAAACTGTAACCTTTGGATTGTAAACTACAAAACACATTACATAACTACTAAAATGTAACATTTACACAAATGAAATAGAAAGTTTATCAATTAAACAACTAAACTCAAAGACTAGATAAAGTTTAAAGATTGTGATTTGAAAGCTGGGTTTTTAAAAATAATACAGAGATGGAAATTTCATGGTTTGAATCTACAGCAGTTGTTTTAGAGTTGTCCAGAAGGGGGCAATCTTTACTTTATGGCTTAAACATAATATACCAAGATAAAAAAAAAACAGTTTTTATAGAGGAAATAAAATAAAATCATTGTCTTAGTTTTTCAATGGTTTGATTCAGGATTATGAAGATGATGATCGTTTTATAATTAGCCACTAGGTAGCAGTTCGAAAGCATTGCAAATGCAAGTTGATTAATAGGAACCAGTTTGGTGGGATGGTAGCAGTGTTCCATGCACCTTTGATATATAGCCATGCTGCCCACATGACGACAGAAAATGTCTTCGGACAACACTGGCTCCCTAGACCAAGAAGCAGAGATGAGCTCCGTGTCCTAGAGTCAGACATGACTGAATACGGAAACCTTTCTCTTTATTCCTGAGAAATGGATTCTTATAATTACCCTCTCACAGATTCTACATCAAAATAATTGCTTATTGAGGAAGGAACAATCTTCACTTATATCTACAGAGCTAAATTAGTGATGATCTGTATAAATCCCTAAACATCCTGATATATCTTTAGTGATTTTAGTCCATATGTACTACTCTTGTTCTGCAGGTGGCACCAGTGAATCATTTTAATAAGAGGCTAGCAATTTAGCAAGAAATGAGACAAATTGAGTGACTCATATTCAGTATCTTATTTAATAACATTGCTAAGACTTGAAAACATACTTTTTGGGCTCCTGCGTGAAAGAGTTATATATAATTAGGCTGCTTTTAGTTCAATTTGTGAAAGCAAGCATTTTTCCTAATTTTTTTTCTGTCCAATGCTGAATAAGTTTGAGTCCATAGAAATATATGTATTTCATATGTATCTACATGTCTGAACTGTCCTCCCTAGAACAAATTAATGTCTTATAGTTTTCAGCTTCCTAAAGTAGAATTAGTATTTTCTAAACTCCTAAAATCATGAAGTTTATCAAATCAGCACTGTATTACTTTTCTTTAAGTTTCTGATGATAACTTTTTTTAATCAAGATTGTTTTCTGGTTGATTAACTAATTGATAAAGTTTCCAGCAAGGGCTGAATGACAACAGTTTCAGCAATATCCAGGAAGATGAGAATGTTAGTTAAATAGTCAATGACCAATGGTATTTCTAAGTCTGATTGATTTTCAGATAGTCAAATATACATTTAAATCTCCCATATTCGAAACACATAATTTAAACTGTATATCAACTGTAACTGAACCATATATTTAAGATATTTAAAAACTATATTAACAATGCAGTTCTATTCTCAAGAGTGACATAAGTTCGGCGGGTTATGTGGCCATAGATTTGCAATGTTAAGAATTTTAAAAAATTAAGATAAAAAATATTTGTGAAATATGCTAAATTCCACCATTAGTCATTTAAACTGATAGCAATGTTAAATTGTGAGCAGTCTTACATTGGACAGAAAACATGATTCAGGAAAAAAGTTGTACAACCACTCCTTTAAAAAAATAAAAAGAAATGTTCCCCTTAAGAGTGTTTTATATATCCAGCTTCAGTGGATTTTCCTATTCTCTCTTTCCATTTCTGCTTCTCCTTCTGCTTCTTTCTGCCTGAAAGGAGAGGCGGGGAGAGAGAAGGCAAATCCACCAACACTTTTTATTCTACTGGCTGACAGACAGTTGGGCCATTCATACAAAATCCTTCTTTGCTTAAAAAAATCAATCAGGGAAATTCTATTTTGTATTGGAAAATTAACTTGTATTATTGATGACTTATAAATGATATGACTTCTATATTTCACTATCATTTAATTTCTTTCCCCTAGAAACTGACTGTTCTATGTGTCAGAGTTGAGCAAATTACCTTACTATGTATAACTAAATAAGCAAATATGCATTTTTGCAATCATGCTGATCTGATTTATATAACTTTATAACTTGGGCATATTTAAATATGGTATATTGAATAAATCACAGTTGGTACGGTAGGTTTTTGAACAACCTGCTGAACTGTTCATCATGATTTACAACCATGGTGATTTGATTCATACAAAATGCATTAAATGTTTACTTTGTTTATGGACAAATACTGTACATAGATTTGTTTTTGTTGGTTGAAACATGAACTTGTGTTATATTGGTATGCAGACAATACCATTTGGTAAGCTGAGAAACTGAAAGATGTTCCACAAATGTGAGGTAGATTGTACCACCCATACAGAGAGAGAGAATGAGAGGGGGCGGGGAGAGAGAGAGAGAGAGATCTTGAAAGGGATTATGTTTGTGGCCCAGCATCAAATAAATATTTTACTGTCACAATAACCTTGGTAGAGTTTATATTGCCACAATACTTTCTGTGTTTGTTACTTTTTCATGTCATCTTATTTTTTAGTAATAATTCAGTTAGCTAATTATTAATTTGTTTAAGCAATAAAAACTTTCAAGTCTATTATATGATTGCCAAGCTCTCTCATAGGATGAAGAATGCAGCTAATGAAACGTGTACAAGACTGGTTCCTCCTATATTAATTACTTGTCAGTCTATATTTATCTTTTTTTTGCTGGTCTTTGTCTATAATAAAGTTCTTAATTGGTTTATCATAATTTTCTCCCTCTGGTAACAAATTATGTTTTATATTGGGGCACATTGAATGTGTTGTTCCTGTTTTTTATTTTATGCTTTTAATATATAACTTTTTGCCTGTTGATTTGTCCTAAAGGTATTATTTATATCATTATGCTTACTTTGTTTTTAATATGAATCTACAAAGCTGAGGAATTGTATGTGGTTTCAGACAGAGCAGCTTATAAGACATATAAATAAAGAAATAATTACACCATCTTTTTAATGTCTTCAATCTTTATTTCCCTAATTGCTAAAACCTTTTAATATCAACAGAAACCTTGTCAATTATACAATTTAAACTGCTTCAATGTTTTCATTTCTTGCCCTCCTTCTAAAAACTTGCTTTTAAAACTGGAGATCCATATGATGGGAAAGTTAACTGTTGGTTTTCAAAATAAATTGGTAAATAAATATGCTAACCTTACACATTTCTATAAAATCAGGAGTTTTGTCATTTTTCAAGAAAGGGATAAGGATACTATGTAAGAAAGAAATAGGATTCAGCAATAAATGCTTTTCATGAGCTAAATCATTCAACAGCCTGATTTCCTTTTGTGGAAGGAGAGCTTGTAAATAAATGATTGGAAGCCGGAGAAAAATTATAGCATTAAGGGAATTTATACATTTTTATAATACCTTGAAACAGTTTCATTCCAAGCTGAATGTCCATTGGCAGAAAGGGCAGCCAATATTTTTAAAATAATATTCTCTAAATAATCTCTATTTCTAATAATAAATCTTGTTATTATTCTAAATAATAACAAGAATAATATTTGATAAAAGAAAGCTCCAGAAGGAAGAATAATCTGGCTAAAATTCAGAATTTGAGAACAGAAATTAACAGAATTTGTTGTGATTTATGATGCAAAATATTTTTATCAATATTTTAATGCCTTGACTTTGTGTATTAAGAGCTTTTTAAATTCCTGTATTTGCCTAACAAAAGGTCTGATGAGGGCTTTTCAGGTTATATGTGCATAGATCCATCACAGATGGCATATTTAGAAACAGGATGCACTTGAAATCAAACAATAGCTCAGCAGGATTAAAGTGATGGCCTTCATCTGTAGCATTTTGTTAGAAAAGTCTGATAGGGAGGTAGCTTTTTTGCTACAATAAAAACCTTAAGGGGCTAAATCTAAACACACAATGCAAACTGGTTTGGGCAATTAGAGAAGATTGGAGAGTAAAACAATATGAAAAGAACTAAAGCTGTTGAATCATTGTGTAGTATTTACATTTATCAGATTATAACCTAAGGTAATAGGTTAACTGAATGAAGTTTACTGAAAAGATCAGCCTTTCTAAGGGACCATGTTTGGGATGATGCTTAAAAAATAATTTACTACATAGAATTAATTTAATGATATAAAAAGTAATAGTACAATATTATGTATGTTTTATTCCACAAGTAGGTATCATGTTCAATGGGATTTAACCCTATTTAAAATTGACCCCGTAGCTTGTTTACACATGGTACGCTAAATAGACTGCACATTCTGAGAACTAGATTAATGAAGAAGCTGTAGGTCATACCAGGGCCTATATTTGAAGAGACAATTTCTCAGGAATAAAGATCACTCATCCAGTTAACAGAATGACTTATACCCCAATACTAAGCATTTTTACGTGAAAGTAAAACCTATTGATTTCATTGATATAGCTAGGAAAACAATATTGATAGAACTGTATAAGCCAATAGGTATGTATATATATTTATACTCCAATTTGATTTGCAAGAATATGTTTACCATAAGTTTGTTCATAGAATTTGTGGTATACCTTTAATGATATGATATGAGCACACACCTTTTCAGACTTCAAGACATATTCAGACATATTCATTTCATGAAATGAATTGATGAGGCAAGGAAATAAGTATGGTGATATACTTCCATAATCAGAAGTATCAAAATCAGGCTTTTTGTATTATCAAGGCACAATCCAAGAATATTTTTTCAACTGGATCTCTTAGTTAGACACATCAAAATACTATATTTCTCATTGATTTCCAGAACTTCTTCTAAGTAGGAACTATCTGGGAGAAATAGCTAGATAGAGTTCTGATTGACACCTCTTATAATGATAGTCTTCCTGAATTTGAACCTGTTAGAGAAAGGCTTTGAGAGATAAAAGATTATTGCAAAATAGGGGAAGGGATTTGAAAAGATTACCCAAAATAGGGGAAGGGACTTGAAAATTGATTTGCATTCTGACATAGAGTGCAAATCAAGAATTGCCACATTGCTGCACATTCAAATATATTGGTTGTCATTTCTGATAACACAAATTCAAGATGCATACTTTAGTATATAAGCCCCTATACATCTTAAGCCTAAATTACTTGCACAAGCAGCAGGTAATAGGCCTTTGTTGAAGGCCCAAGTTCCTGCATTCTCCCAGACTTCAAGAGGGCACATTTTGCAGGTCCAACCAGAGATATGATTCTATCTATCAAGAATCAATTCCGTGGCAGAGCCCATATAGCAAAACAAACAGCTTTTGGGTTTACCCATGTCTAGAAAGACATATTCTAATTGTAGTTGTAATATTTGAAAGGCATCCATTTATTTGAAAGGCATCCACTTTAATGTTTTATCACTTTAAATTGTTTAGAATATAGAAATAGAATAGAAAGAGGAATAGAATAGAATAGAATAGAATAGAATAGAATAGAATAGAATAGAATAGAATATTTTATGGCTAAGTGTATTAAACAATGTATGAATTCTTGAAAGCTGTTCAAGTTTTTGGAACAGGAACTAATAAGTTCCTATTCCATAGTAAGTAAATAAGTAAATAAGAAAGACATAAGTAAATAAGGAAGACATGGATTTGCATTGCTATCTTTCAGAATGTAGTCTGTGGACTCCTGGGGGGCCGTGATGTCGTCACAGGGTATCCGTGAAGGCTTGATGAAATGTTATGATTTAAACCTTGAGTTAAGCCTTGGTGGGCCATGGCCATGGTCCATGGCTACCAAAAGGTATTTTAAGGGGTCCATGGTGAAGGAAAAGTTGAGAACTGCTGGTTTACCTATAACTCTGGGATTTTGTGGTAGCTACCCAAGTATTTCTTTACTGCCAAGCATACAGAGACCTGCAATTTATTATACTTTCATTAATTCAATAAGACATTTTGTCTCGATTATTTTGAATCAAACAATGCACTCTCGTGTAATGTTGCTAACTTTGTTTAATATCTAGCAAAATTTGATGGGATCTCAATGGGAACAGTTTGACTTGTTCGATGTGCTTCAGTTTGGTAATAATAATAGCTGTTAACTTTATTTATCTGTTTCTAGTTATGTCTACAATGCCTTTTCATCGAAGCCTTTGTGTAACTCTCACTTTTTAAAGTGTTTATCTGATCTAATTAAGTGTGTCCTGTGCTGGCTGTGTTCAAAATAGCCTTTATTTTGCATTTCATAATTTAACTTTTATCTCATTTTATTTTTGTTTCTATTTTATTTATTTAAAACATTTATATTGCTGTCATATTAAAAAATATTCAGCCTTGCTTAGAGCCAATAAAACAATTTACAAATCATAAAAATCAAATTATTATATAATAATACAACCATATACTATTATATAAGCCTGTTCAGTGACTGAAATAAAATACTTTGAATGTGAAGACCAAATGATAGCCTAACGCGAGAGATGAATTCTGAGAAGTCCATGTACCAAAGGCTTTATGTCATGATAACAGAGGAAAGATTGTTTAGCTAATAAACAATGCAGTAATGGGAAGAGAAGTCTACATGTTAGGCCATTGCAATAGCAGTATTTAGAAGCCTAATTCTTCATCCTTGTCTACCTCACTGGGACACCTTTGATTGCCATCCAGTTGAAATAGTAAAATTCATAGGCATCTTGTAGAAATCGCAATGATGTCACAAGAAAGTCAGTTGCACTTTCTTGCTCTCTTGTTCTCCTGCAGTCATCCATGATTGAAAAAGTATGTTTGACTCTTTGCCTACAACAGTAAATGTATGCTCTTTGCCAGAGGTGAAATTTAGCCAGTTCCTACTGGATCGCACGATTCAGTAGGGCTGACTGTGCGAAGCCCCACCCACCCATGTGGACGTCATGACGTTCCTTTTTTCTGATGATTTTCAGCCTCTGCGCATGTGCAGAAGGCTTTGCGCATGCATGGATGACGGCAGTGCATGCACATTTGCAAACCGGTAGGGAAGGAAAGTGAATTTCACCCCTGCTCTGTGCTGGGAAAGAATCTAATCTCTGTCGCAAGAAAGATTTCAAAAATAGCTATTTTTCAAAGGCATTGAGGTGTAACAGCTCATTAAAAAGAATGTATGCCCAGCAATTTTTTAACATTATCAGACTCAAAGTCATCAATCCCTTGGAGGAATATTGTCAAAACTACATGGTGCACTTAGAAATCCACAACTGACTTGTTCTGTGCTGAACAATCAGAATAATTAGCTGTGGCTTCTTTATATTAAAAGGGTTTCTTCCCTTTCCTTCTTTCCTTCCGTCCTTCCTTCCAGTTGCATAATACACTTAAAGTCTCAGATGCTAGTTCATTTCATTCATAAAGATTTTCTGTGCTAGGCATGTGCTACAACTGTAGCATACTTCATTGTTTTCATAAATTAGCACAGAATCTGTCTGGACTAGGAAAATGTGTTATGGAAAAATAATCCCCAGACACTACAGTTGTTTCAGGTGAAGTCTTGGGAATCCAACTTCAGTCCTTAATTAGTTTTTCTGTTTTTTAGTTCTAATGAAAATTGCAAAACCATCCAGTTACCTAAGTTTTGTCTTCATGTGAATAAGGATAACGTTACTTGCAGTACTATAATGTAACTGTGCTATCCACTTGATTTGTGGGGGAGATAGGAATAACCATTATGTGGAATTTGCTATGTGATATTGTCCCTACAAGACTGAGTATATTTATAGAATTTTTGCTTAAAGATGCAAAGAAAATATTTCAACTGCATATTTTGAATTTAAGACAGTGCAAAATAAAAGCCCCACTTTGAAAAAAATATTTTTCTTGGACAGATCTCACATTTGTTCCTTATCCACTGAATTTAAAATTCCTGATTTAAATTTTGAATTCCACCCTCCATCCCCCATTGTTTAATACATGATAGGACATAGGGCACATGTAGGGAATCCCTTCCAATTCAGAGCACTGGATTTTTAACATTAATATCCTACCTTTCCAATAGGAGCTCAAGGCAGTAGACCTTATACTTACTCCTACTTTTCCTCCTCCATCCACAATTTTTTTCTCAGAAACACTCCATAAATTAGTTTGGGCTGAGAAAGAGTGACTGGCCCAAGGTAATCCAGTGACCTTCTACAACTGACATTGAACTTGAACCTGGCTTTACTCAGTCCTTGACCAACAGTTACTCCATACTAGTTCCCATATTTCAATCTGCAAAGATTCATTTCCTAACTCAGAACATTGGTAAGCATCCAATGACATTATCCAGAAATACTGTAAGATCTCAATAGTTGGGATTTATTTAATAAACTTTCCCCAGGCTTGACTACAATTGCCCTCATCTCAGTTCTTCCAGGTTAGGGGAGGATAAAATTTTATTCTTCTGATTTGTAATACAAATCATATCATTAATAAATGAATTTCAATGAACATCTTAAAAAGAATTTGGAACATGTAACAGAGCATGTAATATTTACAGTGAATAGCTATATCACAAAGCTCACAATAACTTTCCCATAAAATTAAAATAATTGTTCTTACTTAATATTTAATACTTCCAGTTCTTAAGTTGAATATTTGTATAAAATCAGTACAGGCTCCAGTAAAAGTTAATTAAAAGATGTCTACAAAAGTAAATGAACACCCTCTTTGTAGCCAGAAGGAAAAGCAAAAGATTGGAAGATAATGAGTTTTATTAGCTCTCATAATGTGAGCAAAGTGTTGCCCTGAAGTATTGGATCATATAGGTATTCACTCCCCAAAGAACTCCATTAGGACCAGGTAGATCAATGCCTAATTGATCCATTTGTTTCTAGGTTTAGGCTCAGTTGGTAAGAATCAACTGATTAAATATTCTTGCCACTGAGCATTTTGATCAGTAAGATCATTTTCTTAATATGTTTAAAACTGACTGTTTCCAAAAGAAGTTAAACAATTATTTTATACTTCATAACCTAAGATCATCTGAATGGACAGAATGCAGTGGTCTTGCAGTGAGGACAAGTATCTATTTCCTTTTTAGAAGCTTGACAAAACTATTTCAGTTTATGTTGCTTTACGTATGGATTTTCATGTTTTTCTCCTGCATACAGTATATTTCTACGATGCCACTGAACTTCCTCCTGCGCATTTCTTATTTCAGAGAACTGGGTCTTGTTATTACAGATGAGCAGGGGTGAAATCTAGCAGTTTCTGACAGGTTCTGGAGAACCAGTGGCGGAAATTTTGAGCAGTTTGGAGAACTGGGAAATATCACCTCTAGCTGGCCGCAGAGTGGGGAGGGAATGGAGATTTTGCAATATCCTTCCTCTGGAGTGGGATGGGAATGGAAATTTCCCCTGGAGGGGGGTAAGAATGAAGATTTTACAGTATCCTTCCCCTGCCACACCTACCAAGCCACGCCCACAGAACCAGTAGTAACAAAATTTAGATTTCAGCCCTGCAGATGAGCCAAGAAGAATGGGTAGATATGGCCCATGCAGTTCTATTTAGAGAGCATCCAGTTTATTAGCCGAAATCATAGTATGAGGTTGTAATTAAGGCATTAGGCTAAAAACCATGAGTTCTAATCTTGCCTTGGGCACAAAGCCAGTTGAATGACTTTGGACCTGTCACTCACTCTCAACTCTAGGAAGTAGACACTTCTAAAATTTTGTCCAAGCAGTCATCAGGAGTCAACACTGACTTACAGGTTAAGAGAGAGAGATTGTATAAAAAATAATAATCTGAAAATTAGCATGAAAAAAATCATACATATATTGAAGAAACTTTCAATTCTTAATGATCAATAGCCCAAGCTAAAACACTAGCTTGAAGACTCAATGGCTAACAACCTGAGACTTTGATCCTTTTATTCACTCTGTTCGAGGGGAAATGGCAAGCAACACATTCTGATCTTGAGGAAACCCAAGAAGAGGAAGAGCCATTACTTTTTCTGAAGCAAAATAGCAGCCACTTCAAATACTAGAACTTCCAACATATATGTCAGATGCCACTTGTGGAAACCTGCTCTCCATAAATCATCAATCTTTCCTTTTGAACAGCAGCACAACATCTCTGCTCATATTACCTTGCGGTTCAGCTCCACTACTAGTTCTATAGACATTTGAGGTTTTCTAATATAGATGTCTGTCATATTCTCGATTCCCCCTCCTGCCCTGCTAGAAGTTGATCTATTCCCAAAAGACTGACATATCTTTCGACCTTTCTGATTTTGAAGACTTCAATATCTTTAACCATGAGTTATTTTGAAAAGTGGTCTTGTTTTGTCGAAATAGATAGAGAACTAAGTTAGAGGGTATGACTGTAAATAATATATGAATAGTAACTCAAGAGCACAATTAGACCACGGTTAATAAGCATAAATTCTAGAGGGCAAAGAATTTCTGTTTTGAAAGTAATCATCATGTAATAAATGGCTGAAATACATGCTTCATAAATTAATTATATATCAACATAGAAAGGAGAAACTCAAATATAGATCTACAAGTTGTTATTTGGTGTATCACGCCATGAATTGTTTATCATCAAGCATTCAGCATCATAGGATATATGTCTTATATAAGACTATATTCCAGACAACATAAAGAAAAAGATAAACAAATGATACATGATGCATGCTTTTAATTCTCTAGCAGAAATCAGCATGGATTTATTTTCTTACACCATATCTATTTGTTTGGGTCTACAAATCTATATAAAGCTTTATTCCTTAATTTTTTTAAGCATCTAGCTGTGTCATAATCCACATTCAGACAATATCATATTGACTTCATAGTAAGTTAAGCCAAATCTTTTTAGTGAATGCACATTTTGGTGTGTCCTTTATTGGATGACCAAAAACATAGGAAGTTCTAATAAACATTTTATTTTTAAAAAATAAAATTGAATTAAAAACCATGAATAATTTTTGATTTTGAGCCATATTTGTTGTTGCAAATGTTGTAATTTTGTAATTAGCACTATTTGCTATCAGAAATTGCATGTCTTCAAGTTATGCAACCACATGAATCACAAATACACAAATAAATAATGAATTCAAAACAAAGATATTGTTTGGTTCCATACTCTGATTTATTTAGGGCTGCAAAAATCCAATGAGCCTTATATGACAACGTTACAGTGTTTTGTATTTCTGCCATCATCCAGTGGTTCTCGAGTCTTGGAATTCATTTGGAAATTGGTAAACCTAGTTTTTCAGTTCAGAGGGAAGAAACTATGATTCACATGTTTGTTTGCTTTTGCCATACTAGAAGAAGTGAAAAAGGAATGAGAGAGATATATAATTCATTGGGGATCCCATGTTGAACGGAGGAGGGTGAGCCAAAATAGCAAAGAATGTACCGTAGCTACATTTTGAGTGTGAGTGTGTGTCATATGCTTAGTGCACATTAAAAGTGGGGGATTGATTATGTAGTAGAAGTTATCATCTTGACTTTTTTGATATCCCATTAGAGACTCCATACCTCACTTTACTAAATTAGGACTTTATAATCTGATTAAAATAACTGTACTACTAAAAATCTGTTCTCTTGGAACAGTGGGCAGATTTATTCTTCCATTCATCAGCTGCATAGATTATATGTCTGTAACAATATTAAAGTCCAGATTTTTTAAAAAATAGCATCAGATATGGTGCTACTGATTCCTATGTGGCAACCCTTGCCTGAGAAATCAAAGGAAATTTCCAAATTAATGCATAACATACAAGCTGGCTCTTTAAGGGAAGGAAAGACATTATTCTTCCTACCTCACATATTTCCAAGACTGCTGAAAAGGTTTTCAGAGTGTTTAGCATTATTCTTGAGATATAAAACCTCAATTATCAATCTCAGTACATACATAGAAAATGAAAGCTAAAAGTTAAGTAACATCGGAGAACTTTATACAACACAAGAAAAAATAAGGATAAGGCAGGACTGCTTGTCAGTGGTAGATTAGATGCTTCAAACAGCAGAAAAGCAATCCCTGTAGATATCTCTTGTACCATATGAAAGTATGGATCCCCATAGGCAGTTCATCAACTCATATCCTCTCCAAACAACACAGTTTTACTAACTGGATAATGGGAATTCAAGTCTATCTCCTCTGAAGAGCACCAAGTCAGAGAAGGTAGACAAAATTCCATAAGGGGACAAATGAACTGAGATAAATCCTTTGCTATTTTCCACACATTCTGGTGCTTTCTGAAAGTGACCTCACTCCCACTCAGTCACATTTTGCAACCTGTCATAATTGTCCTGAACAACATTTTCTTTGTTTGTCTTTTGTTTTTCCTTTAGCTCTGAAGATAATCTAGGCTAGTCTGAATGTAAGGAAGTAAATTTTTGTAATTTTTTTATTTCAGCATGATTCAATCATCATTATAATGATCTCAGTTCTAGTGTTCCAAAGAAGATTTTTTCCCTAGATAATGCCCAAAGAGACCTATTAGCTGTTCTGATCTGTTGTGTGTTATTCTTACCTCTGAAAAAATAAATGTCATGGAACTTATTTGGATGATAATTATCATTTTGTTTTCAGACTGAATCAAGTCACTCAGTGTTCTTAAGGTATGTAGATACATATGTGTGTACCTATTTATTTATGAAAAAAGTATTCATATTCTACTAATGATTTGTCAGCAGGGAAAAGTATGTCCCATTGGGAGTCTCAAACATATTGTAGCTGCATGCTGTGGGGAAATAAAATTGTTCTCTTTTTTATCTGAATTCTATACACAATGCATATCTATGTCTTTATAGGCAAACAGACGATAGCAGAGTAAAAATTACAGGCACTAGTATACTTTTTCTGCTAATTAGATGAAGTTTCATAATTATTATGCAGTGACTTGGTAAGAAATTTGAAACCAATATGGTACTGAAGAGGATAATCTATTTTGACTTTCAGGAACTTTACTCTGACTCAAACCAGCATGCCATGCCTGACTGAGGAGCATGTCTACAGTAATTATCTGTAATAAAGCCATCATTATCTATAAAAATGTCAGATTCTTCTGAATGCTAATGTATCACTTAGGTAAACATATTGCACATGCCAGATGGTGATTAAATTCATGATTTATAGTCTCTGTATTTACACTTTCATTGAACGATAAATAGACAATATCTATTTTTATTACAAGCATGTATACTCATTTCACTAATTATAACATTAAACAAATACATAATGACAATTTTAATGACTTGCGGATCTAATAAACGGGAGTTATTTTGAATGTATTATACTTTTTTTTCACCTAGCAACAGAACACCCAAATAGTCTTGTGGTAAAGCTAAAGCTAAAGCTAAAGAGAATTGCACTTGGATTGCACTTACCAATAATACCAAAACTGTATTCTGGAATGGAGGGGGGATTCCAATAGGAGGTTATGGCAAACTAAGATGTCTTCCACTTTGTTGTCAAGAAACTCCTGAAGATGTATCCAGGAAACAAACCTGACTGTCCTAAAGGAAAACTTAACTTTGGCAATATTTTTTTTTCATTAACTCAAGTTATGTTGGATTTGGACTAAACTGTTGGTGCAAATCAAGCTGATGTAACTGCTTCAGCTGAATTGGATTGTTTTCTGTTTGTACATTTAGTAGATGGTCAGGATGTTGGAATGGTAAAGTGAGGATGGCACTTTTTTACTCAATCCCTATCCTTCATAACATTACCTAAAAAGTATTGGTATCGTGTCTAACAGAAGTTAATGCCTTTCTGTAGGAGAGCCTAAAAGAAGCAATAAAAAGATACCGGCAGGGTAATACAATTTTTCACAATCAGAGTGCTCTGGCGTCGGTGATTCTGACATTCTGAAAGCCCTATTGGCAAGCACCTGGCAGGTTGGAAAGGAAGGAAGGAAGACTTTTGCGGGACTACTTCTCTTCCCAGCTTTGTTTGCTAAAGAAGAACATTTATGCCAAGGCCGGCATTCATTGTACATTGTATTCAGTAGAGGGACATACTGAAGAGCATTAAAACTTCAACACTGAACCATGTCATTTATCAGCAGGCTTTCTTTTGGCCTTTTTCTTCTTTGTACGGTTTCCAGTTTGTTGATATTAAAAAGAGACTAGCTTAGAGCTGGCAAGACACAATAAATGAATTCCAATTCTAATATCAAATGTCTGTTCTGAGATTGCAACCTTTTTTTCTTCCAGCTGTGAAAGGGGAAAATCTAATATACTGTACAGATAATTCCCATGTTATGAGCGTTTCCTTAGCTAATGTTCCAAGTTACGCAATAAGCGCCCCTTAGCATACGAAGAACTTCTGAAACTACCAACCTTGCAGCACCATGGCACTTGTTTGCCCTTACGAACAACTGCAGAGGCTTTGCAACATTTGTTCTGAATGTTACTGGCCAAAATGGAGCTTCCAAGGGTGAATCCATTTTGGCCTGCAATGGGTCAGGGGAGGCCTGTGGAGGCCCAAACAGAACTGCAGAGGGGCATATGCAGCTGAGAAGCTGGAGAGGAGACTGCTTGCTAGATCTTGCTAGCAGCAGGTTGAGTGGTGAGGAAAGCAATTGTGGGGAGCATGATGTATTTCAGTGGGTCGGGGAGGCCTTGGATTGTCTTAGGCAGGTGGCCTGTTCCATCATTAGCCCCCCCCCCCATGGCCTTCCCCACCCTGAAAT